>PVHX01004834.1:0-120156 GCA_004024805.1 Geosciurus inauris | reverse complement strand
CTTGATTTGTCTTTAATGCATTATAGATTCCTAAACAGCATCATCACAGGGACTTTGGTAGAGATGCAATAAGATTTTAAGTGAGTGAATGAATAAATAAGAAAATTAATTTGATTAATGTTAGTTTTAAAACAGATTTACATAAGTTCTAAAAGCAAAGTTTGCTTTGTGAAGAGAAATTAGACTTGTCCTGTAAGGTTGTCTTTAAATTTAACAAAGTTCAAAGGGTCAAAATTATCACTTGATGTAAAAGAAAACTTTCTGAAAGTGAGAGCTCTCTGCAGACTCAAGCCTGTTTCTTAATTCTAACATAGACAATGAGTGTTAGGATGGATGAGGTAGCTTATGTGTGGGCTGGTTGATTGTTAGGTTGGATGACATTGCCCTTAAAGTTGATTCTGATGTCAAAGTTGTGGCAACCTTTGCTCTCTCTACTTCGTGAGCTGGCTAGCTGAGTTTGAGGATAGGGCAAGGAAAAGTTGGGATGTAGTTAAGTGTATACAAGATAAATATCCTGCAAGAGATGTTTTTTCCCTAAACAGAGCATAGAAATCAGTTTAAAAAATATTTGAACAAACAAGCCATTGGTCAACTAATGTCTTAGAATTCAAGGTAAGTCATTAAGACTAGTAGAAGTCTGTAAGGGGAAAATTTTTGAAAGTGGTGCTAATCTATTACTGCATTAAAAATGATGTAGTTTAAAAATCTCCACTGAGACTGGACTAACCAACTCCAGAATGGCTTGTTCATGCAGCTGATGGAGGCTAATTTTCCTGCTGGCTTTTTGCAGAAACCCTGAGTTCTTTGCCTTTGGGTGTCTCCATGGTGATGGCTTCTCCCAGAGGAGTAACCCAAGAAAGATGGCAGGCAGGAAGCCACAATGCTTTCTATAGTGTCATCTCAGAATCACACACAGTCATTTTTACCATATTAGAGGTTTTAGAATGGGGTAACTAAGTCCAACCCAGTCTGGGGGTAGAAAATGAGATATTCCTCACTAACTCTGACAAAAGATAGCAATATTTTTATTTATAACATTTAGGATAGTACTATAGTTAAATAGCTGAAATATCATCTGTAATTCAATTGTACACCAAGTTTAAAATCAACAGATACTTGCTTACTTTAAAATTTGGGAGGCTGTATCTTCTCAAAACCTCAATAATAATTATTTAAAAATATCTCCTGAATCAAATTCACATAAAATGTGAGAAAATGTGCCCTTACCAAGGGTAAAATGCATAGCAAAACTGCTTTTGATTCAAAAGATGCTATTATTCTATGACACCTCTGGGATGCAAATCTAAAGAGCAGTTGCTTTGCTAAGCACAGCGATATACACCTGTAGTATCAACACTCAGGAAGCTGAGGCAGGAGGATGTCAAGTTCATGATCAGCCTCAGAAAATTAGTGAGACTCTTGTTTCAAAATAAAAAATTCAAAGGGCTGGTGATGAAGCTTAGTGGCAAAATACTGCTGGGTTCAATCCCCAGTACCAAAAAAGATAAAAATAAGAATAAAAACATGAAGAATTTGCACCAATATACTTACATTACTTATTATCTGATTCCTGAATTTCAAAGGTAGGAACTCATTACACTTAAGTAGTACACTGTCATCAGGGCCTTCAATGTAATCACAGGAGGAAAGGGCAGTCTAAACCAGTGGTTCAGGTCACATATTAACCTTAACAGTTTGTTGGGAGAGGCTTAGTCATAGGTCTGAGACGAGAAGTTCCTTGAAGTTCAGTTTATTGACTCCGCTGTTCTGCTTTGGAGAACAGTAAAAAGCAAACAATAAGCTAAGAGATTTATTATTTTAATCCCAAATTTGGGGAATAGTTGAGTCTAGGCAGTCATAGAATATTTTATAATTCAGTGCTGAATTATAAAAATGCCCATGGGAGCAGGCAATACCAACTTCCTCTGTCACACCACGTGGCCATGACAAGTAACACAAGGGAGACTTTCTGGATGCTTAAGTCTATCGGCTTAAACAATGGTGCAGGGAGGTGGACAGAGAGAGAGATAAGAGGCTTCCTACAACTAAGGCAAGTGGACTTTTAAGTCATTATAAATACAAAATAGATGAGCATATTTATAATCTAAACTGACGAAGCGTATGGCTATAGTATTACACTTTAACGTTTTTTCAGGTGGCATGATATATAAACAACAAAGAATACACTGATTTAATAGGTAAAAATGTTTTTCAAGCAATAAATAAAAATCTAAAAGACTAAGAGGAAAACAAGATTTGGGCAAATGCAGCTGACATTATTTTCTGTGCTAATCATGTTGTTCTTATTCGTGTTTTAGGTGAGGAAGAGAATTAACATCTGTTTTCTTCTTTATATATACTTAAAGGCCTGCATGACGCCTGTTGTGAACTCAAGGAAGGTAGTCAGTTATAATTTAAGGCTCAAGTGTAATGAAAAAGGGAGAAATTATAATTAAGAAAATCACTTCAAGTCACTATGGAGCCTATTCCTAATGACTATATAACTGCTGTAACCGCTGAATTTCCTCCTTATATTTCTACATTATTGCAGGAGGCCTGCAACATTAGACGAACTTGCACCTGAATGAAACTGCTGAATCAGTTGTGCTATTCTAATAGCACATCTAGCAATTTGAACAACTGCCAAAATACTTTAGTTCCTAAGGAAAAGCATAGATACACATTTTGGACAGAGTGTTTTCATGCAAATGAATTGGAGACTTTAGGATCATTGCCTGGGATTTCAGGCCAGAATAGAAAATAAAAATATAATTTTCAATTAAGATATCATATAATACAGACCAAAGGAACAATTTTTTTCTTGAAAAATCCTGATATCTACTTTCATTTGCTATTTTGGGTTCAGATCAATTTAACAAACATCTGTCTATTATACAAGATATTTAATTAGATACAATGGAGGATGTGGAGATAAAAATACTTCATCTTTGCCCAGCAAGAACCAAATAATTTATATCACTTAACCAAGATGCTACCTTTCTCATAGGTGATAAGGGCATGGTTTCAATTCAGCTAACTCAGATTCCAAATGTAACAATAGACAATTGCTATCATTTGGATGCTAAATGTTCTTCAGTGGTCCATGTGTTAAAGGTTTGTTCCTCAGGATTGACCTACTGAGAGGTGGTGGAACCTTTGGGAGGTGAGGTCTTCTGGAAGATTCTTAGGTCATTGGAGACATACTCTCAAAGAGGATTGTGGGACCTATGTCCTCCCTGCCTTCTTTCCCTCTTTGCTTTGTGGCTTATGATGTGAGCCATTTACTCTACCATGTGCTCCCAACTGTTGCCATTTGGTATACCTTCAAAAGGCCCAAAGCAATGGGCTTGCCTGATCTTGGACTGGAACCTAGAAAATTGTGAGCAAAAAACCCTTTCTTCTTTGTAATTTAATTATCACAGTTATTCATCATAGAAATTAAAAAATGAATAACAGAACAGTTAATATCTGTCAGCAGAGAAATCAATTATATATGGATGCATCTTTAGAAGTAAGTATTCATTAGATAGGTATTTAGTTAGAATCCATTATGCCAGCTCTCATAATATATGAAATTTATGATGAATGTGAATAATATATAATCTGTTTATGGCAGTATTATTATTTGTATTTCAATGATAAACTTCCTATATATTCCATGTAAAATTACAAAGTTCTATGTAATTCTTTGATCACAATTTATTTTTTGCCTACTTTCCCATTTGACATACATACCATGTGAACACTAAATATTGAAATGAATAAAATTAATAATCTAGGTAAGTAAATTTTGGGAGGCTTAGAGGGAATCATTAGACAAATTATAAATTCTAGATAATTTCTTCAAACCATATGCAAAATTGTTCTACCCAAAAAGATGAATATATGACTATATATTCCATATATATATAAGAAATGAACCTAACTATATCTTATCTTCTGCCATTGTACCATTAACTCTCTCTAGTTCTCCTGCTGGGAGTTTTGAATTAAGTACTTACAGTTATAGAATCAGAATGCCAGCAATTATCTAAATTTGAGCCCCTTCAGTTTAATTTTCATTACATTTTATCATAAAATGTAGGCCTTATGAAGAATCACTCCTAGAAGAGAGAAAAGTATAAATAAGATATTCTGATTCCCGTTCATTGTGCTCTTACTACAAGTGTGGACAATTTGCTTCAGCATGGTTACCAATGAAATTATTCATGCTACCCACACACATATGGATGGCTCTGCTTATAGTCTGTGACTCAGAGAGTTGGATCTTCATGAATGACACAGTCCCTCATATCTTTTCTTATGTTCTTCATCTCTGGAATAATACACAATATCCTTAGCATATTAGGCATATATTTCCTTATTTGTATGTGTGTATCTTTCTTACATGAAATAAAGTAAATCATTGACAATGTGACTCCCTAAAATCTCAATTGTCCTTAAAATGTAAAACAGTTATGAAGACACAATTTTATTTTCAAAATTTTAATAGTAAACAAATAGCATTAACATAGCAACTGTACAAATATATATAAGAAAATAATAACATTGAGTCAATATAGACATTAAAACATAAGCAATAAGCATAGTTAATGTTATTCAACATAAAATAGTAAAAAGGATGGTTCTGTCAGAGTAGATCTTCCATTCACAGTTTTAATGAGTCACAGTTTGACCATTCGTCAAAGTTGTGTCCTGCTTCCATAGTTCTCAAATTGTCCCTAGGTACATGGCTGCCAGCCTAGAATGTATTCTGTAGTCTCACTTGAAGTGAAGTGTGACTATGAAACTCACTAATGCTAAACTCACTAATACTCACTAATACTAATACTAAAAGTCATATGCTCGTTTGGGTCTGAGCTTTGGCTCCCCAGACACATCTGTCACATGTTCTCTTTCCTCTTTCTGTTGGTAGGGATGTGTTTGAGGCAATGTCTCATCTTCTAGCATAGAGAAGATGACAATTCTGTAGGAGAAACTGGAAAAACAGAATAGAAACCTGGCTCTCTGTTAAAGTGGAGCTGAGATTCCCTGATGATGTAGACCTTTCACCTAAGCATTACTGTTGAACAATGGAAAAAATATAACTTTTGGTGGTTTCTGTACTTTGAGGTCATACTATAGCAGTTTGTCACTCTACGTAAAGTACTTGTGAAGTATCCCTCTTTAAGCCCTAGTTTCCTCACTGAAAAAATAAGAATATTAGATGAGATAGTCTTCAAAATGTCTTGCAAACCTAATAATATTTCATAGAATTGATGATTTTACTCTGACATGTTAATGTGAAGAAATTGGAAAGGAAACCCTAAAAAGGATTCACTTGAATGAAGTAGTCATCATACAAACATGATGGAAAGACATTACAAATTTTAAAAGTCCAATAAAGATAAACATTTATATGGTGTTGATTGAGTCCAGTTCATTAACATTCCTTTAACTGAGAAGAAAAAACTCTGCAGAGACTACAGGGAGACAACTTCAAATTATTATTAATCATCACCCTTTTCCCTAGTGCAATAGAAAATTGACATGTGGTACTTTTTTTTTTTTTTTTTTTTTTTTTAGTTGTAGATGGACACAATGTCTTTATTTAATTGCTTTGTATGTGGTGCTGAGGATCGAACCCAGAGCCTCACGCATGCGAGGCAAGCACTCTACCGCTGAGCTACAATCCCAGCCCGACATGTGGTACTTTAGAGAACTTACTGGAGAGAAAAAAAACAGCATGAGTGCAGAGTTTATGCCATGATTCAAGAATGGGAATTCTGGGACTATGAAAAATGTAAAAATAGAATCAAAAGTGTTGTGACTTGTGCTTTTGAGCCAGATAATCCACATAGGCACATCGATGACAACACTTACTGGTGATGAAGTGACATTGAGGAAGTTGCTCAACCTTTGCAAATCTCTATCACCAAATCTTACCGGTAAAAGAGTTTGAAAACTGGGATCCACCTAGGAGTATTGCTGTAAGGATCAGAGACACAGTGCACTAAACAGTCTGACAATAGTAGTACTAATATATGCTGCTTCTTTTGTTATTATAATAAATATTATTGTCATTAATAGTAAAAATGTTATTGAATGTTTTCCAAGATACTGTTCCCCAAATCTTGTAGAAAATAAACCTCAAGTAAAATAAGTTAGGCTGCCTTCAAGGGGTTTGCAATTGACTTGATGAAACAAGACTTAGAAACAGAAATTAATTCATAATTAAATAAAAAATTATATATGACAATGCAGTAATATTCAAAAGGAGGAGAGTGCATTGTGAAGTGGAGTCACCTCTACAGAGACAATAACATTGAAATCCTCCAATAAGGATAATGAAGGCTTGAGGCTTCCTATGTGTTGAATGTTATAAGTACTTTATGCATCTTGCTTTCTATTGCTCACAATAATCTTGCACATAAAATAATTTTGTGATTTTTACTTTAATTTTTGGAGGGGTACAAGGATTGAACTCAGGGGCACTTGACCACTGAGCCACATCCCCAGCCCTATTCTGTATTTTATTTAGAGACAGGGTCTCACTGAGTTGCTTAGTACCTTGCTTTTGTTGAGGCTGGCTTTGAACTCACGATCCTCCTGTCTCAGCCTCCTGAGCCATTGGGATTACAAGTGCACCATCACGCCCAGCTGTCATCTATATTTTCAAGTAAAAAAAAAAATTGAGAGATAGAGACATTAAATAATTTACCCAAAGTTACAGATGGGGTGAAATGAAAGCTCCTGGGGCAATGGACACACAGGGATCATATCACTGAAACACGAAGTTGCACTGAGGTCTCAGAAAGGACAAATCAATAAATGAAAAACTGCCAAATTCTAGTTGGTGAAGAAACTTCACAAAATCAAGGAAGAAAAATGTGAGTATAGCTTACATATAAATCCAGAAGGAAACATCTTATTTGAGCAGCTTTTATTTTGGCAGTAGCTGGAAAAATGTGGGTACTTGGAAATAAAATCCCTGTGAATTAATATAAAGAAAATTATATTTTGATATAAATATATATCAAATGATTAAATATATATCAAAATAAAATATCAAATATATATGGTATTTTATAGAAACCTGGAAACTGTATTTTAATCATTAATTGGTATTTTTTATATAATTATATTAATGCAGTTTTCATCTTAGAAAGTTCCAGGCCTTTCAGAATATGTAAAGAATCAGATCAGTAAAATAAAAAATAAGAGTCATACTCTTTTGCAAAAATAGCATTAAAATATTTCCCTCTTTTCAGGCATTCGTACCTTTAAAAGAAGTTCTCTACATGAATAGAATAAAATGAAAAATGCAAGAATGGCACTTGAAAAAAATTGATAAGCTCAAAAATATTACACAAGTTTGATGTCAAGTATTTGCTGGTATAATGAAATGCTGATCAGAAAATTTCCTTACTTTAAAACTCAAGTTAATTTTATAATCAAACATACTCTCAGAAGAAAGGTAATAGCACCCTGTGTCATTCTTCAGCAATAGTTTTATAGCTGAATACTTAAAACAATGAGTCTTGGCATCCAGAAAAGGGCTTAAATATCAACACTTTTCTTTAAAAAGATAACCAGATGACAGCTGAGCTGTGGCAATTCTGCTGAATTCCCACCTAAGACATCTTAGACTAAAAGAGGTCTATGTCCTCTGATGTCCTTTATAGGCTACATGAATAATGTAAAACTTATATACCCTGTTTATAATTTTCCGTTTAGTGGAAAAGATTGTAAATTTGTGTTTGATAAATAGATTAGACATACAGTCATTTAAAAATAATTTTGCTAATGTTGATGTGGTGAATGTCTTTATTTTATAAATATAAATCAAAATGCTCCATCAGAGTTTCAGAGTAGAACTTATTATATATCATAAAATCTCTGTCAGTTTAAACAACAAAATATTGAAGAGGACAGATTAGCAATGCTCATGTTCTTACTGAATTGGTTTTCATAAATATCAAGCTAACATATCAACATTCATCAGTTTCTTATAATTTAAATGAAGGAAATATTTTCAGACCACTTTTACTTTTGCTGCTGCTTTTATATTGGCATTTAAGTCTTATTACTTAACATCTTATTACTTATCATCCTGCTATTTATTTAAAGAAAAATCTTTATTTTGATGGAGATGAATTAATTTATTCAGGAATTATGTTAGGCTCTAGTCCCTAGAGGTTATGATCCCCACCCAAATGAGGCATATAATCTACTGTGAAGGTTATTCAAAACAAAAACTAACTTAATAATCAATAACTAACACAACTGAATGTGCCATAAAGTGTATTTTGAATAGATTTAAAGTAAGATTTCTCAAGTCGGTTTTTTTGGTTTATTGAAAGAACCAAAAACTTTGGTTTCTTTCTTTTTTCTTTCTCTTCTTTCTTTTTTTTTCAAGACAAGGTGTTGCTGTGTTGCTTAGACCCCAAGCTCCTGCCTAGGCTCAAGCAATCCTCCTCCTCAGCCTAAGTCAGTTTTATATCTATATTTTCAAAACAGTTTAACACAGAAGTATGATTAGCATTTTTTATTTTCTGATGTTATTTATTTTTTATTTAATTTTTGATCCTGAAAATTCAGTTTACTTCCTACTCTGATTTGCTTTTCTGTGAAGTGCCTGAATACAAAGGTGCCCTTAACGACAGAGATGTTGACAGGGAGCTTATTTGAGTTTAGTCCAAAATTCACAAGTCTTATTGAGATTTATGAAATGCACATATAAATGCTGAATTCTCATATCCAAGAGTAAGGGCTCAGGAAAGTCCTTATCACTTACAAAAGACATCAGTCATGTAGTTTACTGTTTATAGATGTTTTTATTCAAGTCAGTCCAAACAATGGAGAAACACAGACAAACTGAGTTTAAATTATAAGTCAATTTTAATAGTTTTAAGTTGTTCTATTCTAAACTACATGTGCCTTTATTTAAAATAACTATTTTCTAAAAATTCAAATTTAATCCAAATGTTTGGTGTTTGAAAAAGAACTATTTTTTCTTCTTGATATAATTTTTGAGAGAACTTACTTTGTTTCTGGAAAAAGTTGATTGGTTTTGTGCAAAAAGTAGGGGATGGCTGAGGTCTATAATGTCTTCAAAATTGGGTGGGGGATGCACTGGCAGTGGGATCCTCTTCATTTCTGCCTAAGTTATTGGCAAAATTTCCAGGCAAAATTCATCTTCTTTCTAGTTTTTGATCCCAGGGTGATCACTATTTCACATTTTCTTGTTGCCCTGTCTTTCCATCATTCTGCTATCCACATAGCCATCCTGAAATTTAATGACCTTTATCATTCTGCAATTAAGTTATGTGAGGTGAGACTCTAACTCAATTAACATATATCATGGGAAGAGCACTTTATATATTTCAAACACTGCTAACATTCTCCCTTTCCATGTTGATTCATGGCCTAGCAGTCAGCAAGTCTTAAGGCGTATTCTCCAGAGATCTATTTATCTTTTTTCCCTATCAAAGATGCTAACAAATTTTTCATTCTCCTAATCAGAATTATAAGATGATAGTATGTTTTATTGCTCAAGACTGCTTTTCTATAAAAAAATAGGGCAGTTTTGTCATTATTTTTTCTTCCTAGATTTGGGGAAGTTGTATTGATTTTTAAAAGAATTTAATAAACTTTTCCCTTTAGCTTGATTATAAAAACCTCAAAATTTGTTATTATGAATACATATTTTATAATACATAAAAATGCTATTTTAAATATCTTCAAATGTAAAATATTAAAATCTATGAATGGTTCAGTAAAAATAAAATGAAATGCTTAGCATATATTTATGGATAAAAATGTGGAGACTGAAAGAACCAATTCTTCAAGAATTGGTTTCCTGAGTTGTCAAATGATGATGGTGGTAAGTCATCCATATTAAAGGGTTTATTGTCTAAAGCCTTAAAAATAATTCAAGTGTACTTCTGTGATAGTAACATATTTTAATAAATCATAATATTTTCAAATTGTAAAGAACCCAAGATATATTCTACTTATAACTTAAGTGTCTCTTGAAATTGTTGATTAAATAAAACTGAGTATATTACTCACTTTTAAAGAATCTTGATGAAAATGAAATAACTTTTTATTTTAGGCTTACCATTATTGATCTTAAATATTTTTCTTGGCAAGAATGCTTTTCTGTAAATGTCCTTAAACTGCTGTGCTATACATCTCCAAGGGTGCGTCATTCAAATGCCATTCATAAAAAGTCATGTGAAATGTAATCTAAGGATTGAGTGTCATGGAGACTTTGATGTCTACCTCTGTTCCTCTTCTGTTAATTGTGAGGTTGATGGGCACAGAATCTGCTGTGTCACATAATAGATATATATTAGAATGAGTACCTGGTCCAGCTACATCATTTTCAGGGTCTACCATAAAATGAGAGTGTGGGCTCCTTGCTCAAAAAAACAGGAAACGAAAATCTTTTTTTTTTCTTTTCTTCTATGTACCTGTCATGGTGTTGTAAAAATTCTATATAATGTCACAGTCCATCCATTACAGGAAAAGTCAAAGAAGAAATCCATACCCTCACAGGTGCATGGAGCCCTGCTCTAAAACTTGTTACACCAACCTCAACTCTGCCTGCTCTTAGACCCAGTCTTTACCAGAGTGGAAAGTGACAGCAGCTTCTAGATGATAGCCCATTGCAGCTGGCCAAGAACCCATGCGAGAGACATTGTGAGAGGTAAGTTTACGTGTAAGCTCTGCTATTAGTCCCTGAATCATGCTCCAGTGAATCCTTATAATTATTAGGGATTTTAAGATGGTAACTTCAGAGTCTTCCATCCAACGAGGAAGACCTTTATGAGCATTAGACACTGATTCACTATATTATTTGAACATCTATGGAGCAGGTTCTGGTGACTACATAATTCATTATCCAAACCAGGACAATTTTGATAATGAAAGAGCAACTTTTAATAACCTTTCTGGGACAAAAGGCATTAACCAGTTCGAATTAGGACAAATTGTGATAAATTGTCACTGGGCTGAAAGTAAAATTGAGAATAAAAAGTAAGTTGACCTTAAAAATTAGAAATTTTTATTGACTTTATTTAAATGCCTCGAGCAATACTTTCCTGAATTCTATTTTCAATACAAACAGCAAAATACAAACAAAATATGATTATATTAAAGATATAATTTTAATCTTCTAAAATAAAAACTAAAAAAAAAAAACAGAAAGTCCTAGGAATCACAAGTCCAGGTGTCGAGTTGGTTTAAATATTAACTTAAGCAAATTATTCCTGTTTTGTTTCTATGTTAATTCTTTTTATTTTACTCCTCTTCATGTCCTTTCATCCTGAGGCAGGTATTATGATAGATAATTGTAGTTATGATCTCTAAAACAATGACATTTTTTGCTGCCAACATCTTGGGTACTTTCAGAACAAAAACATCTTTCTAGAAGTCCCCAGGAACCTCTTCATGAGTTCCATTCACCAGAATTGAATCCCATGCTCATTTCTGAGCCAGTTACTTTCAAAGGAATCTGGATCAACTTTAAGCTGTGAAGACCATCCCTAGAGATAGTACTAAGGCTCGTACATGGGCTCCACTGAAAAGTATATTTCTTGAAGAAAACTATATTTTTATTGAGACAATTTCTATATTATAAAAAAGTAAGCAGCATAAATGTAAAATTGTTAACAAACACTCTACATCTTTTCTGAGTGAATGGAGAAAACCCAATGACATAAGCCTTAATCACACTCTGCACAGATGCAAGTATAAGGAGAGTCAAGCTAGACAAAGTCAGTTTCCAGACAAACTCAAGCTTCTTAACATAACTTTTAGAGCCCCTTTACATTTTTACTTCTGCTTCTGTCTCTTGCTATCCATCTAGGAAACAAAGGAATCAACTATACAGAAATTCCTGAAATATTCCAAATATGTGATACTCTTATTTTGTGCTACCAGCTCAGTTCTTAGCATTGAATACATATTCTATATACTTCAAATTACTGAAGGATGAAAGGATTATTAGATATGAAAAGTGTCATTACATTTTGATGAACGTTTATGAATGAATGAACATTTTAAATTTATGTGTCTCCAAAAATAGTTTAAATATATAAAGTAAAATTGATAAAGTTTACAGGAAGAAATTTTTAAGTTTGTTTCACTAAATTGATTAAATGTCCCAAAATATATCTACAGGATAGAATGTAATTAAAACTCTAGAAAATATTTTTCTTTCTAAAATATATTCAGGGAATATTTTTCTCAATTTGTAGGTTGCCTTTTCATTTCTAAAATAATTTTCTTTTATTTTAGTTTGCTATAGATTTTAGTTTGCTATAGTCTTATTTATTTATTTATTTATTTATTTTTGCTTTTGGTGCCTGCGCTTTTGATGTTATACCCCCAAAATCATTCCCCAGGCCAATGCTAACGAGTTTTTCTTTATGCTTTCTCTCAGAAGTTTTAGTTTCAGTTCTTATGTTTAGGTATTTTAGACATTTTTAAGTTGATTTAGGAGCATGGCACAAATTAGGATTCAATTTCATTTTTTTGCATGTGGAAATCCAGGTTTTGCAGCATCATTTTTTAATTTATTTATTTTATATTATATATATATATATGTGTTACATATATGTGCATATGTATAAATTTATATATAAATATATACACATATATATTTAACATATATATTTATATATTTATGTATCCTTTTTAAGCTCTTGTCAAAAATAGTTAACCTTATGTTTGCAAACCACATATCTGATTAGGGTTTAATATCCAAAATTTATAATGAACTTTTATAACACAATACAAGAAACAGACCAATGAACTCCCTCCCCAATCAACCAAACCAATAAAAAAATAATAATAATCCAGACGCAAAATGGACACAAGACCTGAACATATATATTTTCAAAGAAGATATACAAATGGCCAACAGGCAAATGAAAAGACGATAAGCATCACAAGTCATCACAGAAACCCAAAACAAAACCACTAAAATATATCATTTCACATCAAAAAGACAAGAGATAACAAGTTTTGATAGGGGTACAGAGAGAGCACTTTGGTGAGAATGAAGTTGGTGAAGTCATGGGGATCAGTGAGGAAGTTTCTAAAAACTTTTAAAATAGAACTACCATACGATCCAACAATTCTTCCTCTAGATATACACAAAGGAAATGAAATCTCCATCTTATAAAGATATCTGTACTCCTGTGTTCATTTCAGCATTGTTCATAGTAGCCACAGTGGAAACAATCTAAGTATCTGTCAATGGACAAATGGATAAAAAGTATATAGTTTGTGTATGTGTGTGTGCATGAATATTTTTAAGCTCCAAATAGCTTTCATTTGCTGTAGTACAGATGGACTTCAAGGATATTATGCTAAGTGAAATAAGTCACAAATAAGACAGAAAAATATTTCATGATGTCCTTATGTAGAATTTGTTTTTAAAAATAAAAGGAATAAGATACAGAGACAGAGACTAGAATAACAATTACTGTGGTCAGAAGAAGGGAGGAAAATGTGAACATATAGTTAAAAGGATACAAAGAAGTAAATATGTAGGATGAACAAATCTATCAACCTACAAGTGGTATTGAAAACTTCTATGGACAGCATATACCTTTTTATGAAATAATTCCAGGATAATTCATTGTTCATATATGGAACAGAAACGAAATTGAATGCTTATTTTACTCCACATAAAAAAAACTATTCAATATATAATGAGGAAATCAGGCAAACCTTTGAAATGCTTAAAAGAAAAATAAGAAAAGATCTTTATATTTTAGGAATTGGAAAGGATTCTTTCAATGAGCAACAAAAGAGCTATCATAAAATTTTGATGAGTTGGTCTACTTAAAATCTTTAAATAATTCTTTACAAAAGGCTCTATGAAAAAAAAGGGAATATATTTTCAATACATAATTATTCCCAAGAATAAATAAAGGACTCTTCCAAATAAACATGAAGAATACAATCAATAGAAAAAGGGGATTAAGAGTTAAACATATAGTTTACTAAAAAGAAAATATAAAATGGTGAGTAAATTTAAAAAAGATGTCAATCTCACTTGTGATCAAAAATTGAAAAGAGATATTCCTTCACTCACTTTAAGATATTTAAAATAAGATGAAATATTCTTTTTCACATAATAGAATAATGTTTACAGTCTGGCAATGCCAACAGCTGGAGAGAATGTTAACTGACTCTTATATACTATTGATTGAAGTGAAAATTGGCTTACCTACCTTCAAAGCATATTTAATATTAATACAATACTGATTTTCACTTTCACTTATAAATTAAAACATCTACATTCCTTATGAGAAACAGTTCCATATGTATGACTCTAAAATATAATCTCCAGGAAAACAGGGAAATTAATTATGTTGAAATAATGTCTGGTGTATATAAGAATTTTAATAAATATTTGAATGAAAGAAAGAGAAAAGCAAGGGCCATCGGGAGTAAGGGGGGGGAAAAGAATAAGAAAAGCAACCAAAATGTCTCTTCTAAGAAGAATGAAGTATGGTGTGTTTGGGAAATGAAATAAATATTAAAATACAAATTAATAAACAATAACAAAATGTTATTTTGTTCAAAAACTGATTTGGAGTGAAAATAAGTTACAGAAAATTGAAATTACTTTCATGGATAAACTCAAAAGCAGAAAGAAATAATTTATCTTTCAGGGAAAAATATATATGATAAAACTATTTTTATAACTTTAAAATGATGAGAAACAAAAAGGAGACACAGAAAAAAGGATAAGAACATATATGCAAATAAGAGTGTTGGAAATGTTCGTTATGAAGTCAGGTGAAGGTGTTCAAGGAAATTAATATTTTGCTATGCATGTTAATTTATACCTCTTAAATATCCCTTTGAATGCCTTAATTGTAACATTAAAAACAAAAGAAATACAATTTTAATAAGCAAATGAAACCTCTTTTAAAAATGTATAGATGATTCTGATTTGAAACCTTTAGAGAAAACTTACAAAATCTCTTTTTAATTGTATAGTCAGCCAGTTATAGATCTGGCATAGAAACAGTTTTCCACAAGTTAACTTGATATAGTTTCAGAAAGAAAAAGAAAACACCTTCTAATTTGACATATTAATAATTAGAATTTTGTAAGGTTTATTTTTAAACTAGAATTAAAATATTAAATGGTTTAAAGCCCACTAATTTGGATTGGCAACTCTTTCAGAGTGAACCAGGCTAATTTACCTATGCACTATTTAAAATGAACTGGTGCATAAAACAAAATCATTGTGTTAAAATGGAAAGTTTTAAAAAAGATTCTTATCTTTTCCACTGTTCAAACTTTTTATAGATATGTTTCTAATATAACTCTAAATAACCACCCTTCTATTCACACACTGAATTCATGCATTCTTTAGAAAAGGATCTGAGAACCTTATTCATCAAGAGATGACTTCTCAAGAATCTTAAATGTATGGAAACTTAACTGTGTATAAAATGTTCACAAGACTGATTTTCCAATAATTCTAAGTTACCTCTTTTATATCTGGTTAAAACATAGGAGGTTTAATTAAAAATTCCTCCTTTAAAAGATTAGGAGTTTAAAAAAAAATCTTGGATGCTTGGAAGACAAACATAAAATATCCCTTCTTCTAAATTCTACACCCGTCTGACTGGGATTTGATATAATTTGTCTTGACCTAATCCAGAAATAACCATAGAAAGGACAATTGGAAATGTTCCAGATGGATAAGAATGACAGTAAGAGGGTAATTAGGCTAATATGTTTAATGTTCTGAGAAGAAAACACATGGAGAAATACTTCTACTCCCAGGAACATAAGTAGCCTCTGTGTTAAAAGAATTACTGAAAGACATGTTAAATAGTCCACCTCAGTGAAAAAAAATTAAATATAATGTGGTTAGGCACTTCAAAGAAAGAGTATTTAAGAAATTATATTTAAAAATATATTTATTATATATATATATTAATATATTATAATATATTATAATATATTATAATATATTAATATATATATAATAAATATATTAATTATAAATATATTAATTATAAATTTATATATTTCAGAGTAGATAAATTCTTTACCATGATCCATTCAAAATTACCAGTTGAGATGGTATTATTCTATGTAAAATGCTAGCAAACTCAAGTGAAGCTGATTTATTCAAGAGAATTATTCATTTAATTTCCACCATTTAGTATTTATGTTCCTTTTCCATTCATTTATTCATTTCATCTTTATTCATTTATGCATTTATCAAATATTCATTTAAATGAGTTTCATTATAACTACAGAAACTGTAGGGTGAGATTTGCAATAAATTTATTCTTTAAATAGTTTTATTCTTGCAAAATCCTCTAAGCAGGTAAAGACTGCTTGACCTATCATATTCACATTTCTTGAAATGCTTAAAATTTCCTTCTTTGTTTGGATGTTTTCCTTGGTCTTCATGAAATTGCCTGAAGTCACCTTTAGTAATTTACTTAATATTTGATAGGTAAAATAATTATTTATCCAATGAATATGTTACACGCTCTTATAGATTTTATATAATAGTCATTGAGGAAAACTTACCATTCAACAACTTTATTTCACACTAGATAATATAATAATTTAAGAGTTTTCCCTTGTTTAAAACTATTCATACTTCACTAAGATGGTAATTTAAGATTTCTTCCATTTCATAGTTTTATTTATTTTTGTTCCACTAAAACTAAACTTGTTATTTACAAAACCATAAGCTAATTACATTTTACATTGCGAGTAGAACTGTTATTATTACTTGTTTGTTTAATGATGATTGTGTATCTCATCTTGCTAGTCTGATGGAGCTTGAAATACTGATTTCCTCTGAGCTTTGCCTTGGCCATATGGCTTCCCTGTTCTAAAAATGAGCATTTTCCCATATGTATCAATAAAGAGAGAGGAAGAGAGAGAGAAACACAGACACTGACACAGTCACAGAGACACAAACAGCATTTTTTCTTACTGTTCATATCTTAAATTTAATCTCAATAGTCACTTAATAGGTAACTCTTGTTTCTTGCTTTATTTCCCCCCAGCCTTATCATTCCTGTGCTCTCATTTCCTATATCTACCTCTGCCAGTTTCTTTTATTTTATTTTAGTACTCTTTTGTGGTTTACTTATTTTGGTTTCTTGCCTAGTTTTAGTATTTCACACTTCCTCTTGAAACTTACAGTCAGAGTTCCTTACTCAGACACTTCCAATCTTAACAGAATTGAAGACCAGACAGCCTATTTTCAACCCAGGATGATTGTTTTTCCTCTCCCAACTTTCTGTTATAGTTGTTGACAATAATATTTTTTAAAAAGTATGCTCAAAAGTTTTGTATGGAATTGCTTCTCAATTCAAGTTTCTGGCTACTGAGTTCAATTAGATAAGTAAGTTAATGTCCCTTAGATTAACTTATATACACCAGATAGGAGGAGCACCGATATACCCTCTTTGATTATTTAAGTACTAGACTTTCTATCAGTATGGCAGAAATATAGTACAAGAATTAGAGGTAGTACAAGAATTAGAGGTAGCAGGTAATCCTCACTCTTTGAGTTGTAATTTTTATTTGAGATCAACATAAGTAATACATAGGTAATCTTTACAATGCTGTTAGCAATATGTAAGGATATGAAAAACTATGAAGAAAAACGAGTTTAAGTACAGCAACCAGATAAGGAGTTGAACACAAAATTCCATTTGCTATAAATGGATCTGCAAAAATCTGGAAGAACATTGCTGAGATGTACACAACCAGTGCCAAAGCTGTTTCTCAAATTTAGGGGAAAAGGTAAGAGTAGTTTCCACCAGTATAAGGTATACTCTGGTGAGTATACTAAGTCACTTTTTAAACAAGTATGCTTGGAAATGCCTTGAAAGTGCATTGCCCATTGATTATCTATTTTTCCCTGAAATTCATATTTAACTATTTTCTATAGAAATATTTTGAGGATATGTCACTTGTCATTTTCAAATTGTGAGTTTTAGCAATGGACAGGCTTTATTACAAACAATAATAATTCTTATGTAAGTTATAAGCAGTAACCTTTGCTTGAGTTGAAATCTTTGGGCTGTCAGTTGTCAACAATACAGAAAACTTCTCAGGAAAGCTCTCTACTCTGGCTACTGGGGACTAATGAGAATGTTAGGCAGTGACAGAGAGAGCATGGAGAGGTTTGAGCTAGCCTCTTTAGAGATTGTATTTTGCTGGTTTGGTTTTGTTCACAGAGAATCAACTATATATAAACTCTCACATACATAAACACATATCCCTCATATTTTATTCTTAGTTATAGTTTCTTACATGAACCCATCTGTCACCTACTTGGGGCCATTTCACTTTATAAACTTTTGATTCTTTTTCAGTTACAGTATAAATTCCATGCTCATTTATAAGGACAGCTTTACAGAAGCCACAGTGTCTATATCCAGATTTAGCAGTGTTTTGAATGTATCCTCTACTTTAACAACTGATTCTGAAGAAGTGACTTTTTTTTTTTTTAGTATCTTTATGCCTTTACATCTGTTTTCATTTGCTTAGAAGCTCCATCCTTTATTTGCTGGGTAGAATCACTCTCCATATCATCTCAAGTGTCACCTTGCACAATACGTTTACCTGTATAGTTAATTCCCAAAGTAAGACATTTCCTTTCAGAATTTTAACATAATTTTGTTTACATCTTTAATAGTGTTGTGTGTGTATATGTGTGTGTGTATGTGTGTGTATATATATATATACACACACATACATACAACATAAAAGGCAGTTGTACCATAGCGGTTAAAATCATGGCTACCAGAATCAGACAATCTGAAATCCATCCACGACTCAGCAAGTCCACAAGTCCCAGAACATGACCTTGGCCAAGCTTTGTGAGCTCTCTAGCTTTTAATTTCATAGAAGGAAAGGCAATACTAGCAGATTACAAGTGCTTAAGTATTTCTTGCTTTGGTTGTCATATGTAAAGAACTGAGAAGTCACTCTCCTGTTCTACAACAAGAAAAAAATGAATAAACTGAAAATCAGTGACTTTTCTTGGACCTAGCAGAGAAATGAGATTTTCTTGGACCCAGCAGAGAACTGAGGTTGCAAGGTAAAGTCCTACCTTTAACTCTGGAGAGACAGACTTCTTCAGAAAACAGAACACTTGCCTGGATCAGAAGTCTTGGAAGCAATAAGCTGGTAAGAACACTTAAAAGGTTCTTGAATTGTGGCACATTAAGCATAGACTTGTGTGAGCAAGAGAAGACACTCCTGAGTCAGCAGACACAGAAAGCTGTAGGGAGTCATATTTGGGCTGTGTGTGGACCGCCTGGCACCATAGCCTATTGAATAGGAGAATCTGGTGTCTGGGAATGGCCAGTAGATAGATATTTCCTCTGGTTGACTGCCCTGACATTCTGAGCCCTATTCTAGCTCTGCTAAAGGTCTCACACAGCATCAGAGATGGGGTGACCTGATGTAGCCGCATAGCCCCTCTGAGATGGATGTGACCTGCCAAGATGCCAGTCAACCTGCTGACTGCAAGATATAACCAAGCAAGGCTCCACCCTTGAAACCTTATCCCTGCTTTTGATGTACCCCCTTAAATAAACCATGGGAGCCATTTTCTCTTGTCTTATTCTGGCTCCGGTGTGGACTGGACCTATCAGGGGCTCTAACCTTTTGATTATAATTGACTTCGCCTTTTGTTCTTCACTAATTTTTCTAGACTTTAATTTCTCAGGTGGCTTACACCCTCCTCGCCAGGAAGAACCCCCCAAAGGAGATACTGGCTGTCTTCCCATAGGGGGCTTTGACATCTTTGAGGCTTTACATAGAGGAACACTACTGAGTTCTCACAGGTAAGCAAACTCAGTGAGACTCCTTCATGGCAATGACAGTGGGAGGGAAATATAAATAATTGTGAAATATTCTAGAGATTTCTCCATATAAAACAACTATTCTCAAAGGATGAAGACTTAGCAGTGATTTATTCTACTGGAGGAAAGGAGTTCTTCTCACCCCTGATTCTGATAACTTAAGGGTAAGCAAGGGGATAGTCAAAAGAGATTCAAAGAAATAGATTGGGGATACTCCAAACAGGGAAGGGTGGAAGGAAGAAGAAATAAAAAATAACCAACCAAACAAAAGTCTACATCACTGGAGAAACACTTGTGAAAGTCACAACTTTCAAATATAGGTATCATAAGGCAATGACATTTAATCAGATTATAGGATGTTCTTCATCTCCCACGTTTATCATCCAAATGGACTTTAGTATAAAAATAAATTATAGCTACAAGAGCTACCAGTCACAGAATCTTTAAAGGAAACAGTACTTTAAAAAGCCCAAAGTCAAAAGATGAGATAAAATCCAGGGCATTAGAGAAATGTGAAGTCTCTAGCACTAGTAACTACAGTAACCATAGCACAACTACTAGCCATATTATCATAATATCTCACCAAAAAAGGCCTATTTTCTGGTATGCTTATTATCCAATGCAATCTGTGCAAACTTAAACAACAAACAAAAGATTGCAATGCTAAAAAGTAAGAATACCACTATCTAAAGAGATATAGTAATCATCAGAACCTGACTCAGACTTGGCATAGATATAATTATTAGTCAGTTTTTTAATGACTGATTAATATATCAAGGACTTTAATAAAAATGTAGGTGACATTCAAGAACAGATGGTTAATCTAAGCAGAGACTGACAGTTTAAGTAAGAATCAAAAGGAAATGCTAGAAATCAAAAAGCAATGTAGCAACAATAAAAGATGCTGATGAGCTTTTTAAAGTGGGACTTGACCCATTTCATGAAATAAGCTGTGAGTCTGAAGATGGGTAAACAGACATGTTCCTAAGAGAAGGAAAGGCAAGAGCAGAAAGATTATCCCAAATGGTGGGGCAATATCAAAAGGTTGTAGTGGGAATACAAGAAGGAAAAGTAAAGGCTGATGGAGCAGAGAAATATTTGATGAGACATTGGTCAAGAACTTTCCAAAATTAATATTATCAAACTACAGATTCAGGTACTTCAGAAAAGAGCAATCAAGATAAATAACAAAGGGGGGGGGTCCCATATTTAAGAACATCATATTAAAAATACAGAAAACCAAAGACAAATCTCAAAAGAAAGAGAGGCCAGAAACATGACCTCTAGAGGCACAAGGATTAGAATTACAGAGTTTTATATCAGAAAGCATGGAAGCAATAGATAGAATGAAATATTTAACATGTTGAAGAAAAAAATTTCTATTAATGTGGAGTTATATGTTTGCTAGCACTATTCTTCAAACGTGAAGGATAAGTACAATTTCTTAGACAACAAAAGTAAAAAAAAAAAGAGTGTGTGTGTGGAGGGAGAGATTAATTATCAGTAACTCTTCCCTACAGACAGAAAGAAGGTGATGTATCAGAAACTTGAATTTACATAGAGAAAGAAATTTAAAATACCTCAGCAGGCACGAAGGTAAAAATAAAATCTTCTTTTTTTAAATTTCAATTTATCTCAAATGTAATTATTGGTTTTAGAATATAATCTTTCTCATGAAATTATAATTATTTATCATAGTATCCACAGTGCGGCATATTATTACAGTATAAGGGTAAGTCAAACAAATGCTGATAATGTCACAACAATGAAAGGGAGGACTGGCATACCCTGTGTAGTGTGCTTTACAACAGGAACTGGCATAGAGTTCTTTAAGGCTGAATTTAGATTAGTTTACATTTTATATTGCAAATTCTATAGTGACAACTCAAATTTTTTAAGAAGTACAGTTGATACACTAAGTAAGGAAGTAAATAAAATCATAAAAATGCTCAATTAAAACCACAGGAGCTGGGCGTGGTGGTGCATGCCTCTAATCCCAGTGGCTGGGAAGGTTAAGACAGGAGAATCGTGAATTAAAAACCAGCCTGTGATGGTCATCATAGCCCTAGCTTTATGTATGACTGCATGTATGTTGTGATTCTATGTCACTTACAACCAGAGAAATGAGATGTTATCCTCCATCTGTGTACAATGAATCAAATTGCACTCTGATATCATGTAAACATAAATAGAACAAATAAATAAATTAAAATATGAAAAAAAACCCAGCCTCAGCAAATTAGCGAGTCTCTGAGCAAAAAGGGGCTGAGGATGCGGCTCTGTGCTTAAGTGCCCCTGAGTTCAATCCTCAGCACCAAACAACAACAACAATATAAACAAACAAACAACAACAACAACAACTACAGAAGGCAGAATGATAGTGAGGGGAACAAAGAATAAAAAAAAAGTAGAAACCAGTTACAAGCATAGTAGATATCAATACAGCTACATATAATCTGATTATATGTGAAGTGTAAGTACACCAGTTAAAGTTAGAAATTTTCAGGATGAAAAAAAAATAAAACCCAGCTATTTATTGTATATAATAAACTCATTTTAAACACAAAAGACAGATACATTAAAACTAGAGAGATACAGAAAGCTACAAAAGCCTACACATACAAAGAAAACCTGAATAATGGTATTAATTTCAGACAAAGAAGATTTCAGAAAGGAAATATTACCAGTGGTAAAGAGCTTTATATATAGAGAAAATGGATCAGTTCTTTAAAAAATATAATCCTAAGTGTGTATTCCTCAAAGAGAACATTAAAATACATGAGATAAAAATTGAGAGCAACATTAGCATTGGAATGAGTTGCATTCCATATATGTATAATATGTCAAAATACACCCTACTGTCATGTATATCTAAAAACAACAAATAAAAACAACATATAAAAAATTGAAAGCACTAAAGATAAATAAATCAATCAAGCTACTACCATAGTTGTTGACTTCAACACCCCCAATAATAATTGACAGTTCCATCAGGTAAGCAATCAGAATATAGTTGAACTGAACAGCACTATCAGTTAACTTGATCCAGTAGCCATCTTTAGAATATTGTATCTATAATAGCAGCATATAAATTAATTTTATTACCACATGAAACATTCTAAAAAACAGACCAAATCTGGACCATAATAAACACCTCAACAAACACAAAATAACAGAATTCCTACAAAGTACACTTCCATACTATAATGGAATTAAAGTAGAAATCAATAGCATAAAGATAGCTGCAATACCTCCATATATCTGAAAATTAAGCAATATATTTTTATATAAGCCATGGATCAAATAAGATGTCTCAAGAGAAGTTTAACAATATTTTTAAATAAGTGAAAATAAAAATAAAATTAACAATAACTACAAAATATATTAAAAGTAGTGCACAGTGAGATGTATGGCATTGGATGAGTACATTGGAAAAGAAAAAAATCTTTAAAATCAATTATCCAATTTTCCCTTTGGAAACTAGGGAAAGAAGAACAATTTAAGTCTAAAGCAAGCAGAAGAAAAATAATAAAAGTTATAACAGAAATCAATGTAATTACATTGGAAAAGAAAATCAATAGAGAAAATAAATGAAACCAAAGCTTGTTGTTTAGAAAGATCAATAAAACTGGTGAATACTTAGGCTAACCCAGGGAAAAAGAGAGAAGATACAAATGACTGACATTTTAAATGAAGGAGGGCTCATTACTAATCCCATGGATATTAAAAATATAACAAATCTGTGACCACAAAATTGATAACAGATGAAATGCACCAATTCCTTTAAGGAAACAAACTATGAAAAATCACACAAGGAGTAATAGATAACCTGAAAAAATATTTATTTATTTTTACATAATATATGTATGTGTGTAAATACAATAAAATATAACATCATATAATAATGCCAAATAATAACCTTCAAAAAAGAAAGCATCAAGCCTGGCATTGTAGTATACACCTCTCTAAGCTACTCAACAGGCAGAGGCAGGACGATCCCAAGTTCAAGGCCAGCCTGTACAACTTAGTGAAACTTGTCTCAAAATGAAATTAAAGGGGCTAAATATACAGCTAGTACTTGCTTAGCATGCGTGGGACCCTGGGTTCAATCCTCAGTACTGCAAACAAATAAGTAAACAAACAAAAAGAAGGCACCAAGCCCAAATGGTTTCACTGATAAACACTACCAAACGTTTAAGGGAAAAACACTAGCACTAGCATTTTTCCTAGAAATTAGAAGCAGAAGGAGCATATCTTAACCAATGCCATCAAGATAATTTTTCTGTAATATAAAAACTAGCAAAGACATTACAAGAAAAGAAAATTACAAACCGATACCTCTCATGAGTATAGATGTTAAAGAGTTAGCAAATGGAATCCAACAATACAGGGCCACAGTTGTACGATGTACCCCAAGTATGCAATGCTGGTTCAACTGTTGAAAATCCACCACATCAAAATGCTGAAGAAGAAAAATCACATGATTATATTAATCACTGCAGAAAAAGAACTTGACAGAATTGAATATTCATTTATGATAAAAACACTTAGCAAACTAGAATTGGGGAATTTTCCTCAATTTGTTAAAAGGATTTCTACTAAAAATGGATCTATAAGCTTAAAAATAAAATGCAGATATATTAAAATTTTAGAAGATAAAGTATAAGAAAATATGTGTGACCTTGGGTTTTATGTTAGTTTTATACATAATACTGAATGTTTGATATCTTTTCATATGAAAAAATTTAGAAATTGGACTTTATTAAAATTAAAAACTTCTGCATTCAAATAAATAAAAACTGCTAAGAGAATAAAAAGCAAGCCATAGACAGGGTGACAGTGTTTGTCAGAGGTATATCTGATAAAGGACTACTGTCCCCAAATATACAAAGAACTCCAAACTCAACAATAAAAAAACAAATAAATTTAAAAATAAGGAAAATATGTGAAAAGACACCTTACCAAAGAAGATGCACAAAAACAAATGGACCTATGAGAAGATGCTCAACAATATATGTCATTATAAAACTGCAAATTAGAATGACAATGTTATCCCACTAAATACTTATTAGAATGGCTAAAATCCCAAAATCTGATCTGCCAATTACTAATGAAGATACAGAGAAACCTAAAACCTGATTTATGTCTGGTGGAAGACAAATCATGCATCTCCTTTGAAGGACAGTTTGGTAGTTTCCTACAAAGCCGAACATAACTTTGCCATATGACCTAGCAATCATGATGCAAGGTATTTACAAAAATCATTTGAAAACTCATTTCTGTTAAAAAAAATAGCTTGCAAATGTTTATAGTACCTTCATGCATATGTCCTTCAACCAACATGTCCTTCAATATGTTAGTAGTTAAACTGTTAGACACATACAATGAGAATACTATTCAGCAATAAAAAATAATAAACTAATAAGGCATATACAAAAGCAAAGACAAGGATAAATCTTAAGAACACATTATTTAGTGGAAAAAGTACATCTAAAAATGCTTCATATAGTATGATATCAATTATATGACATTTAGGAAAAGGCAACAACAGACCTATAAGAAGATGCTCAGCAATATATGTCATTATAAAATTGCAGATCAAAATGACAATGTTATCCCACTACATACCTATTAGAATGGTTAAAATCCCCCAGTCTGATAAAAATCTTTATCAGAGACAGAGACAGTGAGCAGATAAGTGGTCACTAGAAGGTTACAGTTGTGCAGGGTAGCACTGAATAACTGAAGCATGGAAGCACTTTTAAAGGCTATAGAAATATTCTATGTGATGCTGTAATGATGGCTGATACATGAACAAAATATACAATTGCATAAGCATTTGTTAAAATCTAGAAATTCAGAGTTCAAAGAGAGAATCTTAATGTAGGCAAAATTTTAAAAATCACTTGTGATTCCAAAGGACATAGGGATACAATGCCAAGTGTGACAAAATAATGTAAAACCACTTTTCTAAAGATAAGGGAAATGTGCTAACCTAAGTAATTTCAGAAATGAGAGGAGTCTTTAAAAACTAAAGACAAAAAGAATTTAAGATCTTTAATCTAGATGGTAAAGCCATTTCCCACAGGGGTATAGGTTGAGAGTTCTGATACTACATGCATATATATATATCATATATACAATTAAGTAAAAGGATGGAAGATGGGGGGACCAGAGGAAGGCTACAGAAAAACCAGGGGAAAAGCCTAGAATGATCCATGTGGTAATGAACTAAGAGTTGAAAATACCAGTATAAACTCATCAATATAGATACCAGTGTTTACCTATGGAAACACTGGTAGATATGCATGTATACAGGGGTGAAACTCACTCATGCTTTTTTGATCTGCTAGCTGACAGCCTAGAAGCTTCCCAGGACCTAGAACATTCCAGGGCCAGTGAGTACATGCAGTGCTAGACTTCGCCTTAATACAGTTCTCTAAATGTAGAACCAGTGTCCTCAAACAAATGACTGATTATAAGACTAAGGCAGGGAGTATGTAAGGTGAGTTTGCAGTGCCTTGTAGTGCTTTAAAGAAAAGATTTAATAGAACAAAATATAAGGGAAAGGAGAAATCATGCTTTCTACCTATTTTCAAGTTGGAAAATATAAATCTTGTCCTTATGCTGGGACTGAAATGTATGCAATATAGGTTTTCTGGTTCTGAGGCCTTTGGGCTTGGTTTTACTGATGCTCAGGCCTTCAGAGTTGGGCAAGAACTACACTATTTGGTCTCTTGGGTCACCAATTTGCAGACTGCTGATCATGGGACTTCTCAGCCTCCATAATTACATGATCCATTTCATTAGAATAATAGTCTCTATATACGGTCAGGGTTCTTCAGGAGTTCTCTGGAGAAACAGAGTTCTCTCTCTCTCTCTTTCTATATATTTAGAGCCCAGGCCCAGGAATGCTTAAGTCATTCTTTAATTTGCAGATCATTTTAATTACATACATTCTGAATTCTTTCTCTCACACTTCATCAACTGTGCTGTCAATGGATCCTATTATTATAGTATCTTAGTTTGTTTGGGGCACTTTCTTCCCTTGTTTTTTCATGTTGGTTATGTATCTTCCTTTCTTGCAATGCCAATCTAAGCTATTGCAGTTTCTATCCTATAATCTTGTAGTGACTCTACAGATGACTATATCTCACCTTGGAGTTCACTTCCAGTCCCCAGAAAGTATCCCCAGATGGACACTACTGCCACTAAAGATGGTGGAGGTGGTAGTGGAGGTAACCCAAGATGGCAGTGGGAGTGGCCCAATATGGATGCAATAACTTTCAGAGATGGGGCTAATAGGGTGGGACTTACAATGGCTTTAGGTTGATTGATAAGAGATGCAGTGCTTTGGCTGGATGCTGCCTCCAGGCCCTGTCTGTTGTCCCAAGGTAGAGGCTACTACTTGGGAAGAGCTATGGGGATGGCTGCAGTGTCCCAAGATGGATACAGGAAGGGAGCAACAGCATGGATCTCTACTCTGTGCATATATATATATGAAATGTATATTAGTCAGTTTTCTCCAAAGAAACAAAAGAATTTTTTTTTTCTGGATAAACCTTGTTAGGTCAGAGGCAGAAGCAGAGAATAGCCGCCTCGCTCCCTCCCACTCTGGGCGGGCTCCACCACCTCCGCCGCTGCTGCCGCCGCTGCCGCCACCACACCAAACCCGGGGCCTGCAGGAGCCGCGTGTGGGCGACCGGGCCTGCCCTTCGTCCTCAGCGTCCGCTGCCCCAGCCCCTGCCATCGCGCGGGCCGAATGCAGTACGCACGCTCCGAACACGCCAACATGGCAGCCTCCAGTAGCTGATGTGGAAAGAACAGCAAACCTCCAACATGAGAACCGCCATGACTCCCAGCTCATCCCGGAAAGACTCTGACCTCACCAGCCTACCTAACCAATCTCAGAGGACACTGGACTCTAGACCAACACCTCTTCCTGCCCCAGGCCCTTCCCATCCGGCCTCAAGCCTGCCTTTTCCGGATGGGGAGGGCCCTTTAAATTCTGTACGGCATGAGGTTCCAACGCCATTTCTGCCATTCAAGCCTGGTGACTGAGGGGGGCGGTCGGCGGCAGCGTCCTTCCCAGAATAAAGCCTGTTCCGGTCCTGTTTTACTTCCATCTGGTCATTTGGCTTTACAAACCTAACACACATTGATATACATTCTAACATGCTAAGGAGGATATCTGGGCATTCCTTCTTTCCTTTATTTGCCATTTTTTGTTTTAATCTAAAATTATTTAAAATCAGAACTTTATTTTTAAAAATTAAATGTATTAATAGTTGGTCTAAATCTTCACAAGTTTGTAGCACATGTTATGTGTTGCTATTGCGTAAAAAGTTTTAGAACTGAAAGATTAAAAATGTGGGGTCTGCTCTGAACCAGAGGCAACATGCTCCACATAGCCAAGGGATCTTTATTCATGGTGGGGTTCTGTGCAGGTGGGTGCCCAGGAGAAGGAAGGAGAGAAAATAGGGCAGAGGGGACATGTGGCATGGAATTTATAGGGCCCGCTATGAACTCATGCTGGGGTATGGATTGGTCACTTAAAAACTAGTGTGATAGATAAGCATTCGTGGTTTGGGGGTGATCTTCTTTGATGTAGTAACCTGAGCGGCCAGGCTTTCTTCTCTCTGAAGGGAAATGGCTGGGGAACTGCCTGGGCTTTAGAGAGGGGGAGGGGCCCAAATGGTATGGGGAGGGCTGCTTTTACCTTACAAGAACAATGCCAGGTACAAAGTAAATGTCAGTAATGCCACTTATTAATCTATCATGAATGTATTTTATCAATTTTTCATGAGATTACAATCTAATCTCTGAGCCTTATTATTTACTTTATTATCTTTGTGTATTGATATTATTTTTGCATATGACAGGCTTTGGAAATTGAAGAAAAAAGTGACTGGGTGAATCATTAAATGACTGTGAAGGATGTATTATGTGCTTTATGCTAATTCATGTGTTACAGAAAGAGACAAAGAAACAAAAACTATTTTTAAGAAACCTACAGCTAATCTGGCAAAAGATTTTTTATGATTCTATCACTTATCTTGCTCTTGTCTCTCTTTGAACTTTATATTCTATCTTCCTCCAAATGGAATGAATATCACAATAAACAGAAAGATACAGAAGTGATAATATGATGTTCATCATCTAAATAACTCTTCCAATTACATACACAAATGTAGGAGCACTCTCCATACCTTCAACCCCTCCCTTCCATCTTTCCTCATTCTATGCTAATGGACTGTGCGCTTGACAGAGAGCACCCCTTTGTAACTTTGGGCCTTGATTGGTCCAGGAGTGTATATAAACTTCTGCACTTTCTGGAATAAACAGTGGTTCTGCTCCCACAGAACTAGTTACCTACCCCGGAGTCTGGGTAGAGTGACTCCGCAGACTGTCACCCCAAAACCTCATCCTGAGAGACCCCACTTTGTCCCCCGAGGACCCCCTTTTCTTTGTCTCTCAGGACCCGAACGCATCGAGTGGACTCATGCAGCATGATTTAAAACAATACACAAACTCCTTCTAGGCAGAAATATTCTTAATCAAGTGAACTCAAAGGTTTTGATTTGATTTCTAGTCTTTGCAAGCTGTGTGCTTTTAGCAAGTTTCTTAACCCTTCTTCTTTTAGCTCATCCCATTCATAAAGAGAAGTGAGTAGTTGTTGTGAAAAACAGACTAAGTACATGTAGAACTAAAGTAGATAATGTGAGCTTAGTAAACAGCAACTGAGGTTTATGCAGAAATATCCACAAGAAAATTTCTTTATATTTTTTTTTTATCTTGAACCATGAGTATTGAAGAAAAAGTTTATCACCGAATCACTAGGATATTATTGACAAGATTCTAAAGTATCTGATTCTGATACTATATTCAATGATTGACACTAAATTGCTTTCTCATTACAAGAGATTTTCAGTGTTTTTTCCTCCATTCTCCTATTTCAAATAGAAGTTTAATTTTGCACCTAAAACAAGTATTATGTACTTTACAAAATACTTTTTTTAACTGTATTTGATGTCTGAGTTAAAAATATCTGAAAATGCCAGCACACTTGTTTATGGACTTTCCCTTTCAGTGATAATTTCATTTCTTACTTATGCATTATTCATTAATCATTAAGGTCCTTTATTCCATCTTCAGCATTCCATTCTTCTTGTGACTATGTCCCTCTTATCCATGTGTACACTATGCACATGCTTTACTGACATCTGATATTGCCAAGTTTGGTTATGAAGTTGATTTCCTATCTACTTGGACTTTTTTGTGCATAGTACTTTTATTTTCTCTTATTTCCATGAACTGTATATTGCTTTTCCTTACATATTTAATAACATTCTTAGGCACATAAATAATTACCTGTCCCAATTGGCCTTGTTCCTGAGAATACAAAACTTTCAAATGAATTAGTTTTGCTAAACCTCTTACTCAACATTTTATTTCTTTTCATAATTATTGTTTTTTAAATTTCTCATTTGTTCTTATTAGTTATACATGATAATGAAAGTATTTTGACATATTATATATATATGGAGTACAACTTATCATTCTTCTGGTTGTACATCATGTAAAATTACATTGGTGTGTGTAATCATATGCACATAGGATAGAAATGTCCTATTCCTATTCCCCCTCCCTTCCCTTCATTCCCCTTTGTCTAATCCAAAGTACTTTTCTTTTTCTCTGCCCACCCTACATTTTGAGTTAGCATCCATGTATCAGAGAGAACATTCAGCCTTTGTTTTTTGGGGGAATTGGCTTATTTCACTTAGCATGATAGTCTCTAGTTCTATTGATTTACCACCAAATGACATAATTTCATTCTTGTTTGTGGCTGAGTAATATTCCATTGTGTATATGTACCACATTTCCTTTATCTTTTCATCTTTTGAAGGATACTTGAGCTGGTTCCACAGATTAGCTATTGTGAATTGAACTGCTATAAACATTGATGTGGCTGTGTCATCGTAGTATGCTGATTTTAAGCCCTTTTGGGTATATCCCAAGGAGTGGCATAACTGGGTCAACTGATGGTTCCATTCCAAGTTTTCTGAGGAATCTCCATACTACTTTCCAAATTTGCAGTTCCATGACAATGTGTGAGTGTACCTTTTCCCCACATCTTCACCAACATTTATTATTGTTTGTATACTTGCTAATTGCCATTCTGCCTGGAGTTAGATGGAATCTCAGTGTGATTTTAATTTACATTTCTCTTATTGTTAGAGACATTGAACATTTTTTTTTCATATATTTTTGACTGATTGAATTTCTTCTTCTGTAAAGTGACTCTTTAGTTTCTTTGCCTACTTATTGATTGGGTTATATGGTTTATTTTTTGGATATGAAGTTTTTTGAGCTCTTTCTATAAACTGGAGGTTAATGCTCTATCTGAAGTGCATATGACAAAGATTTTCTCCCATTCTGTAGACTCTCTCTTCAAATTCTTGATTGTTTCTTTTTCCATGAAGAAGCTTTTTAGTTTGATTCCATCCTATTTGTTGATCCTTGATTTTACTTCTTGTACTTTAGGAGTCTTGTTAAGGATGTGAGATTCTAAGCCAACATGATGTAAATTAGGGCCTACTTTTTTCCTTCTATTAGACACAAGGTCTCTGAACTTATGCCTAAGTCTTTGATTCACTTTGAGTTGAATTTTGTGCAGGGTGAGAGATAGGGGTCTAATTTCATTTTATTATGTATGGATTTCTGGTTTTTCCAGCACCATTTGTTGAATAGGCTATTTTTTCCCCAATGAATGATTTTGACACCATTGTGTAATATGAGATAACTGTATTTATGTGGGTTTTTCTCTGTGCCTTCTATTCTGTAACCATGGGTCTACATGTCTGTTTTTGTGCCAATACCATGCCATTTTTGTTACTATGGCTCTGTAGTATAGTTTAAGGTCTGGTATTGTGATGCCTCCTGCTTCACTTTTCTTGCTAAGGATTGCTTTGGCTATTTGGGGCCTCTTATTTTTCCAAATGAATTTCATCACCACTTTTTCTATTTCTGTGAAGTACATCTTTGGGATATGAGTAGGCCATTGATTTTTTTAAAGTGTCCTTTAAAAGTCTTAGCTCTCACTCTACTTCTACTATTCTTTCTCCTATTTATTATACTTGTAGTAAATGGTTGCCCACAACATGTTAGTGATAGTCAAAAATCTTTTAAACAGAAAATGCAATTTATTTATAAAATTCTGATATTCAGCTGGGAGTACTGACAGCAAGTTTTCACATTTTCAAAGAAGCAGCTCTGTTTTATTGCTTGAGTCAGATTCAAGAAAATTTTAGTTCCCAGTAGTTCTATTTCTCCGTTTGAAGATGATCATCTATCAGATGAAAAAAAAATAAATTGAAATCTGCCAAGCCTTTAGATTCTTTGCATGAATTTGAAATATGAGTGGAAATAATTATTTGCATTGATGCAGGGAGTGACGATTAAAGTGCTGAGACTTTGTTTTATCACATGCCGCTAACCAGCAGTTCCATAGAGTCTTTGCTGGGGATTTTCCAGGTAGCTCAGGTAAAACAGCAAAACTCAATGAAAAAATTTCTCCAGCTTACTTCTAAGTAGAAGAGAGAGTGGAAAGACAGGAAAGCCACTTATCAGGTTGAAAGGACCAATTTAGCCCTGAAAGTTGCTAATGGGGGTTGCAAAATGAGTCACAATTTATAAGCATTCCTGGCAGAGGGTTGAAGGTTTTACAGCTTGGAGAACTGGGGGCCATGGGGCTATGTCTTAGTTTAAGGGGAAATAGCAAAGATTTAAAATCATATCTCTTCTCCTGTCAAAAGTAGTTTTACTTTTATCCCTGTGGAGTGGGATGTGTGTGCATGTTAGGCTCAACTTGGTGACATAAAAAATTCCAGAAGCCTCACAAATATCCCCAAGGTGAGGGCCTGCCCTCAGGGGGCCTGGGCTGGTCTGATTGTGTCACAGAGTTGAACCTGCCTGACATGGTGTTTTTAGAGGTCAGTCTACTGCTGGTCTCACATGGCTACCCAGACTCCTGGGAAAATAAACTGAGTCTTCAGTAAAAAAAACTCAAAGAAATGTTTGGAATTTTAAAATGAGGTATTTTCTTCTTTTTTCTCTTATTTACAACTTAAATAAAAGAGAGAGAGAGAGAGAGATTTCATTAGCATCTCTTATTATGACATAATATAAACAAATAGCTACTATTAATTGAATGCCTTCTGTGACTTAGGGATATTTTAATGTTTCAAATGCATTATTCCATTTATTCTAGGAAAAATATTGTCATGCTCATATTAAGACAAGCCTTTCTGACATCAAGCAATGTACATATTTGAGGTCACTCACTTGGAATGTAGTGGTGACTGGATTTGAACCCAGGTATCTGACTCTAAGGTTCGTGTCTTTTGCCAGCCCTTAATTTTATTGAAATCTAAATCCAGCACAGCCAGGCCTGCTCAAAAAGTGCACAACCCTTAAACTTTAGCACCTTAGGCACAATGTTTTGTTATTCACTTTGCATGCCAAAATATGCTCTACCAAAATATAAAGGGAAAGCTGGGTATAGCAGTGCATGCCTGTGATTCCAGCATCTCCGGAGGCTAAAGCAGGAGGATCGTGAGTTCAAAAGCCAGCCTCAGCAACAGCGAGGCACTAAGCAACTCAGTGAGACCATGTTTCTAAACAAAATACAAAATAGGGCTGGGTATGCGGCACAATGGTTGAGCACCCCGGAGTTCAATCCCTGGTACCCCATCTCCACCCCCCAAAAAATACACATATATATATATATATATATATAAAAGAGTATTTCTTCTTCCTCATTCTCTTTGCCTGGCTGAAATATTGGCACAATCAAAACAATCTGGGTGGTCTCTGCTTCACACGCAGTGAAGAACACAGACCATCAGGAGCAGGAATTTTATTGGTGCTTCAAAGTCCACATCAGTGTCTGACTGGTGATTCTGATTCTGCACGAGTGATACTTGAAATGGATAATTTTGTGTTTGCTTCCTTTAGTAGCTCTTGTAATATTTTGTCTCTACTCTGATGTACACTGGTAAGACTTTAGTACCACAAACAAACAAACAAAACAACAAAACAAAACAAAAAACAGTAATTATTCGTTTAAAGAAATCAAAGTCAACTTCTTCCCTGTCATCTTTTATAAGCCCAACCTGTTTAAGAATCCATGAAATGCCCCTAAATTGTAACTACAAATAAAATTCCAAACCACTCATTATTTGAGATTCTGCCCCAGCCTGTGAATCTTCTCATCCCTATCTTTACCAGTTTCGCTCCTTTGTGACTGAAATACCTACCCCCGTCTCTTCCTTCCTGTCTGAGAAAGTCCTAATCAGCTTTCCTGTCGGCAATTAGAGTATTCACTAACAGTTTGAAGCTTGTCTCCAGTAGTGGAGCAGAACTGGATGGTGGAAACAAAGATCACATACTGTGGAGAGGAGGCAAGTGCCTTGCTGTTCACCATCCGTTCAAGAAAAGCTGGGTGATGTTTGGTGAGAAAATAAGCAACATGAGGTAGAGATGAAGGTGAAGACCCAGTAGAAGAGCCAATGTGAAGAATGTGTTTCAATGGTGTTAGAGCACGGTCAGTGAGAGGTTGGGATTTGGGGTCAGGCAGCCTGGGCTCACTATCAGAATTGTACTTTCTGACTTGAGGCCTTGGAGATGTTGTTTCACTTCCATGAGCTTGGTTTTCTCATTGATAGAATTAGGATCATGACAATATCTATACCCACATGTTGTAAGCATTGAGTTAACAATAATAAAATTGTCACTGGACAGGATTGTCACAAGGGGGTATTAGGGTCTCAACTTGACCTAGGTATGTTACTGACCTAGCAGCTGAAAAGAATTTCAGGACATGTTGAAAGCAAGGCACAAACAACCATTTACTAACGGAGCCCAAAGGCCAGGTGCAGGTACTCCTTACCTCTCAGAGAAAAAAAGATGAAGTTTCACTCTCTGACTATATGTAAGATTTTCTTGGGAAGAAATGTACAGATCATCAGGCAAGATTTTGTGAAAATCAAATCTTATGTCAACCATTTGATATTTGAGTTCAGACATTTTTTTCTTTGTTAGGCTGTCTAGCCATAATCAGTTTTGGGCACATTGTGCAAATCATTGGTAATATTTAAATCATGTTTTTGTTCTAATTAATTGCCTACAATCATATAGTGTTAGTTCTGTTCATCTAACTAAAGAGACAAGCATGGTGGATTATACTCATAGATTCAGGTGTCCATCTAGTTAGGAAAGCTCTGTGTTAGTTCTTTGTCTCTGTGACCAAAACACCTAATAAGAAAATCTTAGAGAAGGAAAAGTTTATTTTTGGCTCATGGTTTCAGAGGTTCAATCCAATACTGGCCAACTCCATTTTGGGGGATCTGAGGTAAGGCAGAACATTGAAGTGAAAGGGTATGGTGAAGACAGCCAAAAAGCAGAGATAGAAGGGGGAGGAGATGCAGAGAAGATGCACCCTTCCAGGGCATTCCCCAGCTATGCCTCACTTGCCCACAGTTACCATCACATCAGTCCATTCTGTGATGGGCTGATTAGGTTACAGCTCTCATAATCCAAATTTCACCTTGGATATGTCTGTGTTACTACAGGAACTTAGGGGTGACACTTTACATCCAAGCCAGAACTGGGTCTCTTTTTGACTCTTCCCAAGAACCCACCTATCTCAAAATGATAAACACAGTGTGAAGTACTTAATGAGCAGTAGCTGTATGGAGTTAATGAAGAATCTCTGTGAAAGCAGATGGGTTGTATCTTACTTATCATTATATTGGCACATAGTAGGACATAGTAGACATTCAGTAAATGGCTTAATGAAGGGATAATCTTCTGCACAGTGGTTTAAAGAGTAGAAGACACAAACTCAGTAATTCCCCAAAATTTATAAGTCGATGCTCTAAAACCAATGTGTTGGTATTTGAAGTTAGAGCCTTTGGAAAACAATTAGATTGACATGAGTACATGGGATGGGGACATGATGATTGCATTAGTTACTATAAAGTAGAGAGACCAGAACATTATCTTTCTCTCCCCCACCCCCTTTCCATATGAGGACACAGTGAAAAGGCTCTCTCTAAGCCACAAAGAGAGGCTTTACTAAGAACCAAGTATTCCATATTCCAGGAGCTTGATCTTGGACTTCCATGCTGCAGAACTGTGAGAGAAATGTTTGCTATTTAAGCTATTTAGACTACGGTATTTTATTATAGCAGCCAAATGACTAGTACAAGAAGAAACAATAAATCACTTGGGTGTGAAGAACAAGTTTAAAGCAGAATGTATTTCTTTCCACATTTTAGAGATAGAAAGGGTGGCCCCTATCCATTAATTGCCAGTAATATATTTTGATGCCTGAATGACCTGCACCTTCTTTGGGATCCTTCTCTCAGTTCCTAGGAATGTTTTGGTGTCAGGGTGAATGTTTTGTCAGTCTTAAGAGATTTCAAAGGGAACAACTAGATTCTTCTCTAATTCAACTTATGATATCTTCTAAATCATTGTGTTCTATGAAAATGGATATTTTAAACCATGCCTAACTTTAAAGCTGTTTCATTGGCCACTTGAGATATTTTCAGTAGAAGATGTTGTATTTGGAGGGTAGAGGAATGGGCCAATTTCCAGTTAGCTCAGTTGCTGATATCTAGGAGCAACTCATTGTTTTAAAAATACATGCTCTTACCTACGGCATTTCTCACCGTCAGTACTGCCCTTAAGGGAAGATAAGATGTTTTAGTTCCTGACTCACTCACAAAAACGGTGAACATTAGATTACATTTAAAGTATTGCATTGATCCAACCAATAACTCCAGCATTTTACTGTAGGGTATTCACATATAATTTCAAGTATGAATTGCTGCTGTCTAATTATGACTCTAATTATTTTTTTATACACTAGGTCAGTTCATTAAAACTGTGCTATTCGGAGAGTACTCTTATCTTCTTCAATACCTCTATTGTCACAACGTTTTTGCCAAATGCTCACCGTCACATGCTAAATTGAGGTTTGCCTACAGTTTTCAACTGGCTCTTTTATACATTTAGACGTGTCTTCAGCCTAAGTGCATTTGCTGCACTTTGAGAAATCTTTAAAGACTTTAAGGAAATAATTGAAGCTATTACTAGCAATACCAAAGTGCATTTCAACACTATTGAAAAATGTAAATCTTTACTTCAAGCCTTAAAAGCTTTTTCGTTCTTCCTCACAAGAAAACCACATGGCTGAGGCTGTCTATCTATCTTAAAGTAATCTTGGAGGTAAGAAATATAATAGTGAGAAGACTTTTTTGGTCTCAACATTTGTGTAAGAGGAGATAGGCGGAGAAGAAGAAGGGACAAAAGAATAATTTTGAAAAAAATAATTTCTAATTCTCTTATTAGTGTTTGTATGGGGTTGAATTATCTCCTCCAAAGGGACACGTCCACATCTTGAGCCTAGATCCTGTGAATGTGACCTTAATTGTAAAAGAGTCTTTACAGATGTAATTAAGTTAAGGATCTTGAGACGAATACATTCTTGACTACATCATTGATTTGGCCCTAAATCCAATGCAAGTATCCTTACAAAAGAGGAGAAGCAGACACACATGAGAAGGCCACAGTGAAAAGGCAGAGAAAGAAAAGGAGCAGTGCAGTTTAACATGCCAAGGATGGCAACAGCCCCCAGGAGCTGAAAGAAGTGGGAGTCTCTTGTGGAATCTTTGAAGAAAGCTCAGCTCTGCTGATGCCTTGATTTCAGACTTCTGGCCTTCTGTACTGTGAAAGGATGACTTCCTCTTGTTTAAAACCATCAAGTATCATTGGTTATGGCACAAAATGGTACAAAATGGCACAAATGCACTGGCTAAATAAGTATTCAAAACATTCTTATAGGTCATATTTACTTCCTGGGGTTGACTTTTTAAATCTAAGTAAGTATGTCAAAAATACAATCTTTAGTATTTGACTATTGAAGAGTTTGGAAAATCTTTGAGGAGTAAATGATAAATTTTGTTTGTTTTTGCATTTTAGCATCCATATCTATTATCTATTTTGAATCTAATAGAAAACAATAAATTACTTCAGTAGATTAATTTTATAGTTACTGAGGAATATGCTACTATTACTCCATTTGTATAGCACTTTGTACATTAAAAGATAATTTGTCTTATCTGGAAAGAAAGCCTTCACAAAAATTTTTATTTTATTTTATTTTTTTGGTACTAGGGATTGAACCCAGGGAGGGCTCTTAACCAGTGAGTCATATCACCAGCCCTATTTTATATTTTATTTAGAGACAGGATCTCACTTGAGTTGTTCAGTGCCTCGCCAAGTTGCTGAGGCTGGCTTTGAACTCGCGATCCTCCTGCCTCAGCCTCCCAAGCCCCTGGGATTACAGGCATGCCTCCTCGCCTGGCCTCATTCATTTATTAAGTAAATTAATTTATTGGGTTCCTGCTATGGATCATCCTATGGGTAGAAAAACAACAGCGAATACATAAACAGACATCTTTTCCTTGTGAATCTTACATGCTTTTGCAAATAGAGAGGAGGGATATTCCATAAACATAATAACAAACTACACATTATGTTAAAGAACGTTAAGCATAAAATATGCAGTGTTAGAAGGGTTGAGTTTAAATAGGATGGTCAGATCTCTGCAAAGTCTTCAGGAAGGTAAGAGAGTGCCGTGAAGAAGTATTGGGGAGTTGCTCTCCAGGCGTGATGAAGGATCTGTGTTGAACCTGTGCTTGGTCACTCAAGAAACAAGCAGCCTATAAGAGCAAGCAGGACCTGGTAGTAAATGAAGTCAAAGAGGCAATGATTTCCAGATACATAAGTTCATTAAAATTTGGGGATTTTGACTTTCTTTTCACCAATGACGTGCAAAATATTGGAGGAGTAAAACAAATGTAAGATCTGATTTATGATCTTAAAGGAGCATTCTCTCTGCAGTGTAGAGATAGATGGCAAGTATGCAAAGGTAAGGTCATGAAAATCAGGGGCTATTGGCATTGCTCTTGGTGTGGGTTGTTGGTACCAAGGTAGAGCATCGAAGGTGGTAAGAGGTGGTAAAGCACCAAACACCCTGACAGCTGGATTGGATTTAGGGAGTGTATTGTAAACTTTAAAACCTTCATGTTTTCTGGATGTCTCAAAACCCAATAATCCAGCTGTAAGCATCCTGCTCAAGTGACCAAGAGCACAGTGTGATAAGGCTGGTCCCTGATACAACTTCCCCACTTTCCCTTCATTTAACTGTGACCTAGTGACATTTGGATGAAGCACTGCAATTTTTTTTCACACCTTGTACTTGTGCTCTGTCCTCTGATGTCCAATAAAGGTACTTGCTCATGGGTCCCCACTTTCTCAACTCCCCAAATCCGGTTGAGCCTGAGAGGTCCTCCCCATGTGGTTTGTCATGCTTGCCATCTCTAGGACTTGAAAGGGTAATATAATAAATAGTATTATTTTCATATGTTTTGCTAAACATGAGTTCTATGGCCATGTTGGAATGATCTTAAAGATCCCACAAGGAAAGCTTACTCTCTAACTCACACAAAGAGAAGGAAAAAGAGGAGGAACTAAAAATGATTTCAAGTTTTTTGACTTAACTGGAAAGACAAAATGGCCATTAACTGGGATCAGGGAGACAATAGATAAAATAGTTTTGGAGGAGTACAATAATGGATTCTAATTTCAGGTACATATTTTATATCTTATATTGAAATTAAGGGGAGATGTCTGTGACTGAGATGTATATTTGGGAGTCATTAGTATTGAAGCAATATTTAAAAACATGTAACTGAATAAGATCATCAACGAATAACATAAATAGAGGACATAAGAGGTACAAGGACTGAGTATTGAGTGACTCTAAAGTTTAATCTTTGTAATATAATAAGAAGATCAAAGTTTTGTGGCTTCAGGAAGCCAATTAAGAAAATAAAGATTCTTAAGAAAGAAGAGAGATCAATGTAATAAATGATGTATTTATGATAGTTATTAATTGAGTCAAGTATTATGATAGTTATTAATTGAGTGTTGAAATGGGCAAGGCAAAATCACTGCTGATTACAAGGATAAGTTTGGAAAAGTGGTGGGATGAAATTAATATTGACATAGATTTACAACAGACAGAGAAATTGGAAGGAAAACATACCAACTGCTCTTTCAAGGAATTTAGTTGTAAAAAGGAACAGAAAAATGGAATCATGACTGAAGGAGTGGTTGTGCCCAATGATGTTTTTTCGAGGTTCAGCAAATTAATAGGATGATTTCTTATAGGAGTAATTCAATAGAGAAAGCATCTGATAATGTAAGTCTGAAGTGAGGAGGCTGTAATGATTCCCTAGAGTAGATGAGAAGAAATGAACTTTAGAGGATGAAGTGTAGTGGTTGGCATTAAGCGGGGCCATTATCACTTCAACTCCAGTAACAGTGAGGAGGCAACTCTATGGGTTCAGAGGACAGCAGGTATCAAACTGTAATGCTGGAAATTTCCTTCTAATTGTTTTTATTTTCTCACTGAAGTAGAAACTAATATTATTATTTGGGGATGAAAATGGATCAGCGGTTATTGGAAGATTGAGGAGAAAACAAGTTGTGAAATTCATCAAGAAGTGTGAGACAGCAAATAAAAGAAGTGTGTGTGATTATTATTATTTTTCAGCATCAGAAATACACATGAAGCACTTGAACATAAAGTTTAGATAGACCAGTTGTGTTCAGCTTTATGAGAGCAGGTAGCAGTAAGTGCAGAGTTCCTACTGCAGGATCCTACCTCACATTGAGTGCCCCGACTCTTCTGTACCTTGCAATCTGTCCAAATTCCTCAGTGCTTCCTTTCATTTTGTTTTGAACAACCTTGCCACTGCAAAGTTGTAGATCGTCCCTTAATTTGAGTCTGTTAAATGCTTGCTCAGAATGAGACTGAAGATATTTATTTTGTCAAGAAAACCACAAAAGTAATGTTTTGCCCCTGTAGGTTCATCACATCAGAAGTGCATAGTATAAACATGATGTGTTACAGAAGCTGTTGATTTTGAAATCTTACTTCAGATGGTATCTACCAGGTTTCTCCACTGAAAGGTTTCCACCTTTCTAAGTAGTAAGTACCATGTGTGAAGAGTCTTTACTAAGAATCCACTTTTCAAATATTTGCTCACAGATTTTAGTATCGTTCAATGGTTCTTGCCTACAAACAGCTGAGAATAACCAAAGCAATACTGAGCAAAAAGACCAAAGCTCAAGGCATCATGATACCTGATTGCAAATTATACTGCAGAGCCATACTAACAAAAACAGCATGGTACTAACATAAAAATAGACATGTAGAACAGTGGAGTAGAATTAAGAAAAACCCACAAAGCTGTAGTCATTGAATTTTGAACAAAGATGTCAAAAACCTATACTGGAGAAAAAACAGCCTCTTAAAAATATGACACTGGTAAGACTCAATACCTCTATGGAGAAGAATGAAACTAGATCTTTATCTCCTGTATAAAAATTAAATCAAAATGCATCAAATCTAGATGTAATGGCAGAAACTTTGCAATTGTTGGAAGGAAACATTGAGGAAACACTTCATCATATAGGTAAAGGCAACAGCTTCATGAACAGGACTCCTGTAGCTCAGAGGGAAAAAAAGCAAGAATTAAGATCAAATTAAAAATCTTATGCCCAGCAAAGGAAACAGCAGTGTGTGAGATATTCTACAGAATGGGAGAAAATATTTACTGGGTACTCCTATGACAAAGGATTAATATCCAGAACATATAAAGAACTAAAACAAATAATAACACCAAAACCCCCCAAATTACTCATTTAATAAATGAGTAAATGAGTTGAATAGACACTTCTCAAAAGAAAAACAAATGACCAAAAATTGTGTGAAAAAATGTTCAATGTCATCAGCCATTTTGGAAATGCAAATAAAAACTATATTGAGATTTATTTTCATTCCAGTCAGAATGGTAGCCATCAGGAATAAAATAAAAAGGAGATATACTACTGAAAGAAATGGACCAAATTATGTTATATGTGTGTACAATATGTAACAACAAAATTCACTATTATGTGTAATCATAACACACACTTAAAATCTTATTTTAAAAAACAAAATACAAAGTAAGAATAAATTCAAAGGTGTAAGAATAAAAAGAACTCTTATACACTGCTGGCTGGAATGCAAATAAGTACATCCACTATCAAAACCAGTATAATTCCTCTAACAATTAAAAAAAGAACTACCCTGTGATCCAGTTACACCATTCCTTAGTATAGAGGATACTTTAGAGATACATGAATACCTACATGAATAGATACATGAATAGCTATAGCAAAATAATTCACAACAGCCAAGTTATGAAATCAGCCAAGATATCCATCAGCAGATGAATGAGTAAAGGAATTATGGCATTTATTAACAATGGAATTTAATTTAGCCTATGATAATTGTTACTATGTTGCTGCAGTAATGGCGATTGTCTATTTCCAGTGTCTCTTGCATATTTATCAATTGAAATCCCACTATAAGAAACAACTGCCAGTTTCCCCCATTTGATTGTTTAATCAATTAATTATATCAGAATGAATTCTTTTATTTAGATCATTACGTAAAACGTAATGAAATGTATTTATTTATGTTGCTGCTCAAATGATTCCGCTTTTGGCCACTAATAGCTTGTGGTTTCTGTATCATTCATGCCAAAGTGCCTTTCTGAACACTTCCTTACTTTCTAGAACCAATGGATACTCCAACTTCATGTACGTTTCTTGCCCTAGTTACAGAATCAGCCATTTCTTTAAGGATTGCTCATTTGTTTCATAGAGAATGCAGAATCTGAATTCTTGTTGTGCTATTGCTTGGAGGCTGTCTTGATGAACAGAGGTAGGAAATATATCTATGCATAAACACACCTCTCTATTTTTGCATATATTGATCTAAGTGTATATATAAAACCAAGAGTTCACACTGTTACCTTTGATTCGGACTTAATGCTACAGGGTTTATTTTAGGCTTCTCCCTTTGAATATTTGTAACTCTTTTCTCCCACAGTGGGAAACTTACCTCTCATTATCTAAAATGTATTTAATTATTTGCTTAATCCTATTATTCTCCTAAAGTAATTTTAGAATTGTTAATCCACATCCCTACAGGAGGGGAATACTCAGTAATAATGTAGCACTTTGCACAGTTCTTTTTGTACTTGGCTTTACAATACACAATTGAAATGCTGTTTTCCAAAGTATCAGGTTAAATTCTTTTATTCCCACTTAATTTTGATTATGCTACATATTTGTAGTATGGTTAAATTTATGTTACTATCTGTATTCCATTGTTTTCCTTATGTTCTGGTTGATTTAAATTATTTACTGAGTGTTTAAGGATGCGAAATATGTCCCTGGTTCAGAGTTGTGTCCTTATAGAAAAGTATGCTCAGAGAAATTCCAACCTCTCTTTATTCCTACTACCCTATCACATTTACCCAGTTCTTCCCAATTTATTGGGAAGGGTACAAAACTGCTCAAAGGAGTATTTTAAATAGTGATCCAAAGTGAAAAGTACTCAAATACTCATCAATGTGAATGAGGTGGACAAAATCTACACAAAGGCTTATTATTAATCAATAAAAATGGAAAAATACTGATATTCATTTAATACAACATGGATCAACCTCAAAAGATTTTGCGAAGTACAGGAACCTAGCTACAGAATAACACATATTGTATGATTCTATGTGTGTGAAATGTCCATATATGAAATAGTCAATTCTATCTTGTTGCAAAGTAAATTAGTGGTTGTCTGGCACTGGGTGGGGGTTGGGGGTGTTGGTAAGAGAGTAACTGCAAATTGGGTGAAAAATGTTCTTGCTCAATTGTACTTCTGGTTTCATTACTTTGTGTATTTACTCAAAATAATTGAATTTTTAATCAAAATGAGTTAATTATATGGTATACAAATCATATTCTATGTTGTAGGCCAAATAATGACCTCCAAAGGGATACAGATTTTCATCCCTTGGAATGGAACGCAACCATATATGGCAAGTGGAATTTTGCAGTTGTGATTGAGTTAACAATCTTGAGATGGGGAGATTGTCCTGAATTTGTCAGGTGATCCCTTATGAGAGGAAGAAACAGGACATTTTGTTAAGAGAAGTAGAGAAGGCAATGTGACAATGAAAGCAGAAATGGAGTGACACATTCACAAGTTTAGGAAGGCCAGCAGCCAGCCAGCAGAAATTGAAAGAAGCAAGAACAGATTCTCCCTGGAACACCTGGCAGCAGCCAGCTCTGCTGACATCTTGACTCTGTGATACTGGAGATGAACAGACACACAGACTAATAGAACAGAATGGAGAACCAAGGAAAGGATCCACACAGACATGCCCAACAAGTAAGTACACGACAAAAATACAAAAGCAATTCAATAGAGTAAAGATCTGTTTTCTAAAAGTGGATATCCATGAGCAGAAAAATATCTTCAGCACAGTTCTTACAGCTTACACAAAGAGTCTTGAACTTAAGTACATAGTGTAAAACTGTAAAACTTTCACAACCACCAAAGGAGAAATGTCGGAGATTTTGTACTCAACAAAACATTTTTGATCTATGCAGCAAAAGAACAATTCATAAATAGAGATATAAGTGAATTTTGCTTCATCAAAATTGGAATTATTTATTTTGCACAGATCTTGTGAATAGGGTGAAAAAGTAAGTTTGAAATGAGCTAAACTATTGAAAAATCACCTATGTAAGACTAGTATCTCAAATAGATAAAAAAAAAAAACCTCCTAAAAATCAACAGGAAAAATTTAAAAATGCAATTATAAAATGGATAAAAGGTATGAAGAAATATTTCACTAAATTTATTTTACAGAGTGAGAAAAGGACATAAAAAGTGTTCAATATCTTTAGCTATTAGAAAATTAAAATTAAGGTAACCATTAGATATCACTATATAGTTACCAGAAGGATTAAAGTAAACCACATTTACAACATGTAGTGTGGCAGAGAGAAGCAGCTCACATGACCATCAGAAGGAGAGAGAGATTTTACTTACCAGATACAAAAATATATATCCCAAACACCCACAATGACCCACCTCCTCCAGCCACACCCTACCCACTGTTAGTTACCACTCAGTTAATCTCATCAGGGAATTAATGCACAGATTGGGTTAAGATTCTCATAACCCAATCATTTCTCTTTTAAACCTCCTTGCATTGTGTCACACATAAGCTTGTGGGGAACACCTCACAGCCAAACCACAACAACATTGGTTCACAAAACAAACAAACAAATGAACAAACAAAATCCTGTACAGGGATATTTATATCAGCTTTATTTTCAACAGTCTCAAGTTAAAAACAACCCAGATGTCTTTGAACTGATATATGATTTTGGCAGAACCCAAACCATGTTGTAGAATCATCCTTGAAATGCCACTCAGCAATAGAAGGAACTATGAGTACACACAACAACCTCAATACATACTCACAGAATTAGTCTGAGAAACTTGGAAGGTTACACAATATGTGATTCTACTTCATACACTTTTTTAAAATTAATTAATTTGTTTATTTATTCTACTTAGGTATACATGATAGAAGAATGCATTTTGATTCATTGTACACAGATAGAGCACAACTTTTCATTTCTCTCTTATCATGTGATGCAGAATCATATCATATATGTAGTCATACATGAAGCTAGGGCTATGATGTCCATCTTATTCCACCATCTTTTACTGTCCCCATGCTCCTTCCCCTCCTCCCCTTTGACCAAAGTTCCTCCATTCTTCCCGTGCCCCCTCCCCCATTATGGATCAGCATCCACTTATCAGAGAGAACATTCGGCATTTGGTATTTCATAGACTTTTGAAATGAAAAAATTATAGAAATGGTGCAAAAATTAAGGGTTGTCAGTAGGTAAAGAATGAAGATGGGAGTTGAGTGTGGCTATGTAAGGACTGCATGAAAGATCCTTGTAGTGATAGAACTCTTCTGAATCTTGACTGTGTCATGGTCAATATTCTGATTGTTATATCATTTGGCAGTTTTGCAAGAACTTACCAGTGGAGAAAGTGAGTACAAACTATATGGTATGTCCCTCTAATATTCTTACATTTATAGGTTAACTTATAATTACCTCAAAATGAAAATGTTCAGTTACTGAAAAGAAAAAAATAAAGGAAAAAATCAGAGGATGGGAAAAGCTTTTTGTACTTTATATATTTAATAAAGTTCTACTAGAGATATTTTATAAGCTCCTACATACCAGTAAAGCAATGACTGAAAATTGGAGTTGGATGCAAAGTCTATCTGCATCAAGTAAAATAATTGGTAATTCATAGGCTTTATTCTCTGGTTATAGTCAAATAGAATTAACTATAATTTTTGAAATCATTGAAAATTAAGAAGCACTTCATCACATATGATTTTGATTAAAATAGAAATGAAGAGATTTTAGTCCTTTTAAAAGCAATGAAAAGTGACATATCTCATTGCCATAATTTTGAGTCACAGCAAAATCTGTACGCATATGAAAATATAAAATGTAAGTAGTTTCATTGGTAAGCAGCATGACTAAAAATAAACTACCAGTTAAAACATTTAAAAATAAGCCCAAAGGAAAAAGGAAGTAAAAAGTTAATAAGAATAAAACTTAAGTTAATAAAGCAGGAAAGAATAAACTACAGCCCAAAATTTGGGTGAGTATAATTTTTTTTTTCCATTTGAAGATATGAAGAAAGAACTGGGGATGTACTTCAGTGGTAGAGTGTTTGCCTTGCACATTGGAGGCCCTGGGTTTCATTCCCAGCACCCCACTATCCTAATGTGTAATTGAAGATATGAAGAAAATGAGTAAACATAATCTTGAAGAAAAAAGAAAGTGATAGAAACAATATAGTTTAGGCCAAAGAAAGATGTATTCAAAAGACAGTGGAAATATTATGCTTAACTTTTCAGACTCCAAGTTGAAAGTGTAAAGAAAACGGTTGGTTTTCTACTGACGTTTAAACTACTAAAATATACCTAAGAAGCTGGAGAAAACTTTATACACAATTTTAAAGAATAGGAAGATGATTAAAAATCAAATATAAAACGGCTCTTGCAACTAAGTTTCACAACAGAGTTCTATCTCATAAACAATGGATTTTTAGAACTTCAAATACTCTTTAGTATATTTTCAATAATAAAAAAGATGGAAATCTTCTAATTAATTTTGTGAGGATAGAAGAGTGGCATCAAAAAATGTAATCTCATATATACTGAAATGTAATCTTAAGTATTGAAATAGAAACCCATAAAACATCAACATTGAAATAGGAAAATATTATAACATGGATAAATTCATAATGAATATCACAAAATCAATGTATTTACTTTATAATAGTAGTGACCCCTAGGAATGGAATTTGGATAAAATATCCTTTAATCAAAAAAGTGAAGAAACAATAATAATACATCAAAGTAGAAAGCATAATCTTTAAAAAGAACTACAAATATCGAGGGACACAAAACAATATTTAAAAATAGAAAACAATTTTTAAGTGGGAAGAGTATATAATAAAATATCAATGTTCTCAAAATTAGCATATAAATTTAATATAATTTCAGCTTAGAAAGCAACATTATTTTTTAGATTTGGAATTCAATTGAATGTCACTACATTTTAGCTGGAAAATTAGAGATACAACAGTAAGTTTAAGAGGTATGTTTTAGTAAATGTGTGATTATATTTGAAAACCACTTTAAACAATGTGGTATACAAAATGAACTACAAAGTTGCAGGAATGGAATGTTTAAAAATATTGTACTATATATAAGATTTTTTTTGATAATGGAAAATGTTAAATTTAACAGATTAATTAAGTCTCAACAGACTTTCCCAACAGAAAATCAAATGAGGTGTGTCATATTTCATATTTAAAAGTGAATTACAGATAAAATAAAGATATTTATGTTAGTAAACATTTTTGATAACTACATATAAAATCTAGGAATAAGCAGATGATTAGAAAGGAAACAATGTATCTACCTATGCACAGCTTTGCTAGGTATTTTTATTTCAGAATTTTTCATAATGAAATTAAAAGTTTATGTTCTAATAATCTCTGAAGGGTCAAGGGAAGACCTTTAGATCAGTGAAAGCCTTTCCTTAGAGACAGGCCCTAGGCCTTTGAATAACCCCTTTGCTCTAGATCTCTGCCCAGACAACTTCCTTCAGAACAGTCAGTATGTCTTTTTCCTCTTTGCTTTGGGCTACCCTTGGCAGGCTCTGACAAGGGACTCCTAGATTCTAGCGCCTTGGTTGGCCTTTTCTCAGACTTTATAATGTGGCTAGTCTCTGACTGTTTTATGCTAAACCATTCTTTGAAGATCTGGTTTTTAGTTTCCTTGGTGTAAAAGAACTTCCATTTGCAGCAACACTTAGGGGGAGACACCAAAATGAATTATGGTTCTAGGCAACACCTGAAGAACTTGGAGCAACTCAAATACTAGGAGAGTCTTGCCTACCCTAGTGAAAAGTTCTATTGAGAGTAAACAATAATTCTTGTTTTAAATAAGTAAGTGAAGATTTCTGGAATCCTGGGATCACTTATCTCTATCCAAATCACAAGTTGAACTTTAATTATCACAACACAGTGAAGTTCTTCTTTCTCTCATATAAATGCCCTTGTTTTTTCTGGTTTTGTTTTCCTTCATGATGTGTCTTAGTGAATTCCTTCACTACTGCATGTTTTCATATATGGCAGGTAAATTAATTCAGTGGACACTAACTTAAATACTAGAGCCTCTTTTTCTATTTCCCTTTAAACACTGACATCGGTTTGTAAGGATGTCTCTATGCTATGGATCAGAGTTTCAGATAGATATGCTACTGATTATTTATGAAAATGTTTCTATCTTTGAAAAACAAATTCTAACAATACCATATACTATGTTCCTTAATAATTCTAAAACATATAATCCTTTAGTAAATTTTCGCTAAAATTCAAAGCCAGAACACTTACTACTTTCTTGCACCAGTCAAATATACTAATTGAGATTACATTCACTTTTATGACAACTGAGGTGATAGTCACTGCTGAATTTTTTGTTTTCTATATTCAAAATCCTGTTTGGGATGCCTGGTGATATTAATTTTTTATGTCTTTCAAGTGTTTTTATGTTATTTCATTGTAAATATTGCTGTTGGTAGTTCGCTTAATGTGTTAGGATACCTATAGCTTTATGGATTAGCAGATGAAGCTTAAAATTTATAAGAGAAATAAATATATTTACTTTTTGTCTTTCATTGCCAGACTGTATGTGATTTGAACTGACGTTACAAGCACAGCAACTGGCCTGACTGTGTGTGATCTTGATGTGGCCTACCAAAGATGGTAGATGAGCCTGACTAAAATTGATGCAGTGACCAGAAAAAAATGTCCTTTACTCTATGTGCCTTAGTTCTAGGGATTTATTGTATCTCTTCTTTTTAGGCTAAATAGGAGCTCAGGTGACATGGCTTGCCATTCAAATGAGTACATAAAGAATGTGTACATACGTGTGTGTATGTGTGTAAAATGCCCCTTTAAATATTGAAAAATTTAAAGAACACAACTGTGACTCATATATATGAGACATATATATACCGAGAAAGATTTATATCAACATTTTTAGAAATGGAAGGAACTGGAGAATTTCTATTGATGCAGAAGAAACCTAATTTAGCATGAGTATATTTGCTTTGTACTAAGCGTTCATATCTCCTAAATTATTAATTAATATTAGTGTGTCTTATAGTTTTAAATGATCTTTATTTATTTCCTACCTTATAATTTGTTATGTTTATTTTACCTGTAGTTTTGTCTTCTCATTTTCCAATATCATTTACTACATTATTCAAATGTTATATGCTGGTGGAAAGTTCTGTAATCAAAAATTAAATGACATATAGGAAAAAACTTGGGTATTCATGGACTACACTTTCAAATATTTGAATAAAATCCCTAGCTTAGCACTTAATTCTCACATTTGATCACCAAATAATGCACAAATATTTTATTAATAATGACAATTTCAGACTATTTTTCTATTCGACAAAAACAAAGCCTTTTCAAAGTTAGATTTTTATTCAGTAATAGACTTAAAACTTGCCTTTCTTATTCTCTGGCAGTTATTGACCTTTATTGCATGAGATTATTAGCTAAAGGTCAACGCCTTTTTATTTTGTTACCTTAAAGCTCAAGAATTTATTATCTCATCCTTAATACTATGGCAGATCATTTTCTTCATGGACTGTGTAGTACATAAATAATGCAAGATTTAAAGTCTTAGAATTCCTTTATCAGCAGATAGCAAAGTACTTTAAAAAATCCTTTCCTGGCTTGAGGTAACAGGCCACTTTTATGCTGAATTCACTCAAGCCTTTGTGAACTGCATCCATATGGGAGATAAGCCAGTGACACTGGGTAAATCTGAGGACAGATGTGCCCCAGATTGAATCCACTCTCCATAAAATTCACTAGTAAAGATAACTGATGGAAATGGGACTTTGGTGTTTAAGATTATAATTGGGATGACTTTACCTTCTTTAATTCCATTACTGGTTTTCTGCCATGACAGGAAAGAGAGAAAGTAGAAAATAGAAATGGAGCTACATAGTAAGAATGGGAAAAGAAATAATACAATTGTGATGCTCAGGAGAAAAATTTTTGCAACTGGAAACAGAATAACCACATTTTCTTTCCTTAGTACAGTTTAAATAAAAAAGGTGACAGGGATGTCTTGATTGAAAGAAATATAACACATTTCCCAAATGCTACAAATTCTATTACCATTCTGAGGAAGGGAAATAAAAGTCAATATTTTATGTTTCCAAACTACATGTACTGCCAAATAATTATGTGGCAAATTCTGTCCTGTTTTAAAATGGTTATCAACATAGAGTTCAAAAGATCAGCAGTTCTGCTACTAGAAATTCAGAGGCCTAATTAAACATAGTTATGTATTCTAAAAATCACTTTTACTTTTAAAGCCCTATTAAGAACTGACTTATGCATTTGATTCCTAAACCTCCCTAGTTTTGACAGATGTTAAACTGCTATAACCCAGGGAAAAAATCTTCAATTAACCTGTATCATTTTCTGTATTAAATGCTTGAATGTCAAAATAATTTCCTTAGCTAGTATTGAGTAAAAATAATAAAAAGAACAAAATTTCAGTGTGAAATAGTATAAATTAATTATCCTACATATACAATATAATGTTTTAATGTTCAAATAAAACTAAAATTGTTTAATAAAAAAATTAATTATGTGGCCTCACTTCTTTGTATTTTAACTCTTTTTAAACATTTTTTAGCTATTGATGGACCTTTATTTAATTTATTTATTTATATGCAGTGCTGAGAATCAAACCCAGTGCCTCACACATGCTAGGCAAGTGCTCTACCAGAGCCACAACCCCAGCCCTGTATTTTAACTCTTTACCGTGGATCCAAGTAAGGAAATAATCAAGAACAGCTGACATCTTTTTCAAAGATTTTCAACAAATGTTAGAAACAACAATGACAGAGAAATTGTGGTTGAAAAAACTATATTCTGCCAATGAAATAGATGTATAATATTTTTATATTTTGTTCCTTTTTAAAAATAATTTAGAGCTGAGATAATATGGATTCACCAAAATTCCAGGTGAAATTAGGAATAGTTCAGGTCATTGATCTGGTTTAACTAATTTAGCATTCTCACTTTAAAATAAAGGAACCTAAAACCAGAATAATTTACCTCTCCATAACTATTAGTACTAGCAATAAGAATTTTAAGTATCTCTACATTTTCTACCATGAAGTGTTAGATGGATATGATATTTTAAATAATTTAATATGGCATAAATTGACATTATGGGGACAAAATGCTGCAATGGTAGTCTGAAATTAATATATTAGAAGTATATTACATATAAGAAAGTTGAGTAACGTATATATTTAGCACTTAATGTAGGAAAATGAGAACTGGAAGATAAATAAAATAGTTATCAAGTTAAAGAAATAGTCCAACAAAGACAAAAATAAAATAATGTAAGTAATAAGTCATGATTAAATAGGAGGCAAAGATACAAGTAATGTGATGGGTGGGGTGGTCCATACCTATAATCACAGGAGCTCGGGAGGCTGAGGTAGGAGGATCGAGGGTTCAAAGCCAGCCTCAGCAAAAGCGAGCTGCTAAGCAGCCAGTGAGACCCTGTCTCTAAATAAAATACAAAATAGGGATGGGGATGTGGCTCAGTGTTCGAGTACCCCTGAGTTCAAACCCCTATATCGCCCCCAAAAAAGATACAAATAATGCATCAAAGGTTTTTTTGAGCAAGATGAAATTTGAGAAATACAAAATGTATATGTATTTTTAAATAATTTTGTGAAATTGATCAGCTGAGGATTTTAACATGCAGGTGTATGATGATATACTATAGTGAAATATACTATAGAGTAAAAAGGATGGATGCAAATACAGGTTTTATGGTTTATTAGAAAAAATATGTATATGTGTTTATTTAAACATGGATATACCATTTCAATAGTATAATGAAATATCTGCTGGGCCCCTTTCAAATGTATAATATCAATTTTTCTTCATATATTACTAACAAAATAGAACATAACTCCTGTTCTGTCAAGGAAATATATACTGAGAGCTGTTGAGAAAAAAGAAGAAAAAGCATAATCTTCCATGTAAATATGCTCTTAAGCATTTGAAAAAACAGATCATTGATGGTGCAGAAGCTTTTCCAGCCTATCATGTAAATAGCATTTAAAACTTTTTAAATTTCAGGTCAGTGGTCCAATAGACCAAAAAGTCTTGGAGCTGTGACGGTGTATTCCATAAATACATGGTTATGGAATTTAAGAGTTGCAAATTATTGACCTGATTATTGATGCAAAGTAGACATTTATGGTTAATAAGAGAATTAAATATCCTATCATAAAAATTATTTATAGAGTATAGTCATAACTTATGAACAGAATTAATGGGATAATCACTTTCTAAACTATTTGGTTTATTTTTATATTTTGATTCCTCTTCTTTTTTCCATGTCTAAATATGTATATGCTTGACTGTAACACTCTATACACTGAAAATTTTCATAAAAATATTCAGTAAATAATGAAACTAAAATCTATCAAGACAGTAAAATCTGTTTATTGCATTGTGTTTTTATTGATTATAATCCAGGTAGTAATCTTGGATGTATTACTCTGTATGAAATAATTTAAAATAAGTCCTTTGATTTTTTTCAGAACATTTGTGTCTCTCCCCCTCCCTTGGAAAAAAATATCCAATATCAACATACTTCAAATACATTTTTGAGAATACAATATGCAATTGTTTAATATACAGTAAAAACATCCTTATTTAGAAAGTTTCCAACTGTCCAAATATCACAAGGATATTATTTCTTATATAAAGATGAACCTTTTTCCATATCATACCAAAATTAAAATTGACCCATATTCTAACATTGAGAAATGAGAGAAAACAACATTACAAAGTCTATAAGAAAAGAATAATGACCTCATAGACTATCTGTACATACACATAAAATTTTATCTTATTTTTGTTTTCTGAGACATATGATTTGTATTATTTTAATAATGATTTATGTTAGGGTTAGAATGTGAAGGGCAGAGGAAATGGGGAGGCAGAAGACCTGTGTTCATTCTAGAAATTTCTAGACCATAGGCATTTCTATTTCTAGTGCAAGTTGGCACAGTAAATGTCTAAATAAATAAGTTAAATCAACAGAGTATTCTTATGCAAATCAGATAATACCACCTACCACAAAAAATTTATGAAGAAAAATATAACAAATGGATGCCAAATACTGAGTTACATTATTTTAAAAATCTGATAATAGGGTTTGTTACTTGTATAAAATGTCAAATTTCAAATAAACTCCAGTACTTAGTTTTGATGTAGTATATTCTTTATAGCTGTTTTCCTTTTAGCAAAGACACTATTACAAATTTGATCAGTGTTCATTTTAAAGGGTAAAAATGCTCAGATAATACTGTAATTCAGTTCAAACAGCAATGTTCTTCTACCTACCTCCTTCGATAACTCTATAAGAACAGATCTGAGCTGGGTGTGGTGGCCTGTACTTTCAGTCCTTGGAGGATCCCTTGAGTTCAGGAGGCTTAAGACCAAACATAGCAAGACCCTAATCTCAAAAAAAAAAAAAAAAAAGAAAAAAAAGTTTTATTTCAAGAGAGAAATATTTGATTATAAAAATGTCTAAAATTTATATGTTCTCATTGAATTCTAATTCCAGTGTTTTTCAAAGCACTTTATACCTTTTATAGCATTTCTTATGGCATTATAAATATTTCTTTCAGAAGACTGAGCAACTTAAGGGCAGAAGATCACATCATATTATCTTTTTGTTTTTTGGATGTAACATAGGCCCTTTTGTGAGATAAGCACATTCTACCTCCAGCTCCAATGAATATTGAGCTACACCTCCAGCTCAATATTCATCTTTATATTATAGCCTTTTGCTGCTTGGTTAATGACCAGCAGACACAATGAATGAAAACAGGATCTGTGTTGTGTCCAGTCAAAGAAAGTTATTACAATTTTGAGTAGTTTTATGGTGTATAGTTGAGTGCTAAAATCTATCAGTAAACTGAAAACAGGAGTGAGCTATTTATTTATTTATTTCAAATAATAATGTCTTTCATTTTTTAAAGACAATGAAATTTTACCAAAGGTTTTAGACTTTTTAATCCATCTTATATCCTTGCTTGTAAACAATTAATATAAATTTAAAATAATTAAATAAATTATATTCAAAAAATGCCAAAGAAAGCAAAAATCTTTTCAGGAATGAGAACCTTACTTATACCAACATTTTCCACTATATTTGACGTGATTAAAAATAGTTCAAAATATCTTCTGCATTAGTAGTTTCCTATTTCTTCTTTTTTATTTGCTTATTTTTTATTTTTTAAATTGGTTTATTGGTATGCTTTTTTATAGAATTTATTTATTCTACTTTGGTATACATGGCAGCAGGATCCATTTTGGTTCATTGTACACAAAAGGAGCACAATTGTTCATTTCTCTGGTTGTACATGATGCAGAGTTACACCATATGCACAGTCACACGTGAACCTAGGGCAATGATGTCCATCTCATTCTACCATCTTTCCTGCCCCAATGTCCTATTCCCTCCCCTCTCTCCCCTTTGACAAAATTTCCTCCATTTTTCCCCTGCCCCCTCCCCCATTATGGATCAGCATTCACTTATCAGAGAGAATATTTGGCATTTGTTTTTTGGGAGATTGGCTTACTTTGCTTAGCATGGTATGTTCCAACTCTATCCATTTGCCTGCAAGTGTCATAATTTTTTTCTCTTTTAATGATGAGTAATATTCCATTGTATATATATATACCATAGTTTCTTTATCCATTCATCTATTGAAGGGCATCTAGGTTGGTTCTACAATTTAGCTATTGTGAATTGGGCTGCTATAAACATTGAAGTGGTTATGTCACTGTAGTATGCTGTTTTTAAGTCTTTTGGGTATAAACCTACGAGTGGGATAGCTGGGACAAGTGGTGATTCCATTCCATGTTTTCTAAGGAATTTCCATACTGCTTCCCAGATTGGTTGCAACAATTTTCAGTCCCATCAGCAATGTATGAACGTGCTTTTTCCTCACATCCTCACCAACACTTATTGTCGTTTGTATTCTTGATAATTGCCATTCTGACTGGCATGTGATAAAATCTTAGAGCGATTTTTATTTGTGTTTCTCCAATTACTAGATATGTTGAACTTTTTTCATATATTTGTGCTGTTTTTGTCAAATGCTTTTTCTGCATCAATTGATAAAATCAATTATGTTACGATGGATTATGTTTATTGATTTTCATATGTCGAAGCAATCTTGCATCCCTGGAATGAACCCCACTTGATCATGGTGCACTATTTTTTAAATACACTTTTGTATGTGATTTGCCAAAATTATATTGATAAATTGACATCTATGTTCATCAGGGATATTGGTCTGAAGTTTTCTTTCTTTGATGTGTCTCTGTCTGGTTTTGATATCAGGGTGATACTTGCCTCATAGAATGAGTTTGAAAGGCTTCTCTCCTTTTTCTATTTCATGGCATAATTTGAGGATTATTAGTATTAATTCTTTTTTGTAGGTCTTGTAGAACTGGCCTGAGAATCCATCTGGTCCCAGGCTTTGCTTGGTTGGTAGGCTTTTGATGGTGTCTTCTAATTCTTTGCTTGAAATTGATCTGCTTATGACTGTGTATCTGTTTATGACTGTTATTGACTGTGAAATTGATCTGTGTATGACTTCATGGTTCAGATTGAGTAGGTCATATGTCTCTAGAAATTAGTCGTAGTCTTCGAAGTTTTCTATTTTACTGGAATATAAATTTTTAAAGTAATTTCTAATTATCCTTTGTATTTCAATAATGTCTATCATGATACTTCCTTTTTCATCATGAATTTTAGTAATTTGGGTTTCCTCTCTCCTTCTTTTCATTAGAGTGGCTAAGGTTTTGTCAATTTTATTTATTTTTCAAAGAATCAGCTTATTGTTTTGTCAATTTTTTGAATTGTTTCTTTTGTTTCAATTTCATTAATTTCAGCCCTGATTTTAATTATTTCCTGTCTTCTACTTCTTTTGGTGTTAATTTGTTCCTCTTTTTCTAGGGCTTTGAGATGTAGTGTCAGTTTGTCAGATGTAGTGTTAGTGTACTTGTTGACTTTTTTTTCTTTTAATGAATGAGATTAATGCAATGAACTTTCCTCTTAGCACTGCCTTCATAGTGTCCCAGAGATTTTAATATTTTGTATCAGAGTTCTCATTTATCTCAAAGAATTGTTTATCTCTTCCCTGATGTCTTCTGTTATTAATCTGTCATTCAATAGCATATTATTTAGTCTCCAGGTTTTGGAGTAATTTCTATTTTTTAATCTGTCATTGATTTCTAATTATATTCCATCATGGCCAGATAGGATGCAGCATAGTATCTCTATTTTTTTGCTAAGTATTTGCTAAGTCTTGCTTTGTGGCATAATATATGATCCATTTTGGAGAAGGATCCATGTGCTGCTGAGAAAAAAGTGTATTCGCTCATTGATGTATGGAATGTTCTATATATGTTTGTTAAGTCTAAATTATTGATTGTTTTATTGAGTTCTATAGTTTCTTTGTTTAGTTCTTGTTTGGAAGATCTATCCAGTGGTGAGAGAGGTGTGTTAAAGTCACCCAGTATTATTGTGCTGTGGTCTATTAGATTCTTGTAGTTGAGAAGGGTTTGTTTGATATACATACATTCCCCATTGTTTGGGGCATAAATATTTACAATTGTTATGTATTGTTGTATGATTCCCTTATGCAGTATGAAATGTCCTTCATTATCCACTAATATGAGGATGGAAATCCCTGCTTGTTTATGTGGTCCATGTGAGTGATGTGTTATTTCCCACCATTTCACCTTCAGTCTGTGAATTTCTTTACCTGTGAGATGAGTCTCTTGAAGGCAGCATATTGTTGGGTCTTTTTTGATCCAATCTGTCACCCTATGTTTTTTTTTTTTTTTTTTTGTAATTCTTTTTAGTTGTAGATAGACACAATACTTTTGTTTTATTTATTTATTTTTATGTGGTGCTGGGGATCAAACCCAGTGCCTCACATGTCCTAGGCAAGTACTCTACCACTGAGCCACAACCCCAGCCCACTCTATGTCTTAATTGATGAGTTTAGGGCATTCACATTCAGAGTTATTACTGAAATATGATTTGTGATCCCAGTCATTTTGGTTTACTTTTGGTTTTTAATTTCATTTGGTTTCTCCCTTGATTGACCTTTCCTTTAGTGTAGTTCCTCTCTTTGCAGATTTTCATTGTTGCTTATCATTTCCTCCTCATGGAATATTTTGCCAAGAATGCTCTCTAGTGCAGGCTTTCTTGCTGTAAATTCTTTTAACTTTTGTTTATCATGGAAGGTTTTTATTTCATCATCAAATATGAAGCTTAATTTATTGGATATAAGATTCTTGGTTGACACCCATTTTCTTTCAGAGATTGGTATATTTTGTTCCAGGATCTCCTGGCTTTTGGGGTCTGGGTTGAAAAATCTGCTGAGATCCATCTTGGTCTCCCTCTATATGTAATCTGAGTCCTCTCTCTTGTGGCTTTTAAAATTCTATCCTTTTTCTGCATGCTAGGCATTTTCATTATAATGTGCCTTGGTGAAGATCTGTTGTAATTTTGTACATTTGATGTCCTGTAAGCCTCTTATATTTGATTTATTCTTCATGTTTGGAAAATTTTCTGATATTTCATTGATGAGATCATCCATTTCTTTGGTTTGACACTCTGTGCCTTTTTCTATCCTAATAAATCATAGATTTGATCTTTTGATGTTATCCCATAATTACCAGATGTTCTGTTCAAGGTTTCTTATCTTCACTGTGTGGTTAAGTTTATTATCAAGATTGTATATTTTGTCTTCATTATCTGAGGTTCTGTTTTCCAAATGATCTAGTCTGTTGGTGATGCTTTCTATTGAGTTTTTTATTTGGTTTACTGTTTCCTTCATTTCAAGAATTTCTGATTTTTTTCACCATCTCTAACTCTTTCTTGAAATAGTCTTTTGCTACCTATATTTGCTCCCTTATATCTTTGTTGATGTGATCAATGGTTGCCTTTATTTACTCTCTTATCTCTTTTTTGGAGTGATCAATTTTGCCTGTATTTGTTCACTTAAGTCACTCTTCAATTCACAGATCATTTTAATTATGTACATTCTGAATTCTTTCTCTGACATTTCATCAACTGCGCTGTCAATGAATTCTATTATTGGAGTATCTTGGTTTGTTTTGGGACACTTTGTTCCCTTATTTTTTCATGTTGATTATGTGTCTTCCTTTCTGGCAGTGCTGATCTGAGGTATTTCTGTTTCTATCCTATATTCTTTCTTGGGTGGTGAGGGGTACCAGGGATTGAACTCAGGGGTACTTGAACACTGAGACACATCCCCAGTCCTATTTTGTGTTTTATGTAGAGACAGGGTCTCACTGAGTTGCTAAGCACCTCGCCATTGCTGAGGCTGGCTTTGAACTCACAATTCTCTTGTCTCAGCCTCCCTAAGTGTTAGGATTATAGGCGTGCACCACCATGCCTGGCTTCTATCTATCCTATCCTCTTGCAATAGGACCATGTAGATTATCTGTACCTCATCTTGGAGTTCACTTTCAGTCCCCAACTGGTGTCCCCAGATGAATGCTACTGCAACTAAAGATGGTGGCAATGGTAGTGGAGGTAATTCAAGATCACAGTGAGGATGACTCAAAATGGATGCAAACCCTTTCAGAGATGGGTGGGACTTCCAATGACTTTGGGCTGGCTGACTGGAGATACAGTGTTGTGAAGTTCTGAGCTGTGGCAGGCAGATGCCCCAAGACCCTGTCTGTTGTCCCAAGGTGGAGTCTACTACATTAGGAGGGCTATGGTAATGGCAATGGCTGCAATGTCCAAAGATGGGTGTGGGAAGGGAGCGACAGCATGGTCCTCCACTCTGCTCCTGTGAGGTCCTGGGCCTGGGCTCTCACGCTGGCCTGTGGGGGTGGTCCTGGGCCTGACCTTGGCTTGGGCTCTCACATGGGTCCCTGGAGGCGGTCCTGGGTCTGGGCCTGGGCTCCCAAGGCAGTCCCTGGAGGCAGTCCTGGGCATGGGCCTGAGCTCGCGCTCCCACAGCCAGGTAGGGGCCCTGGTGCAGAATAGTGGGGGCAGTATTGGATCTGACTTAAGCCCAGTTCCCACAGGGGTCCTTGGAACCAGTCCTGGGCCTGGATCTGGGTTCTTGTGTGGGTTGGAGGATCATGGAGGGCAGTCTTGGGCCTGACCTTGGATGGGCTCCTGCAGTGGTCCCTGGAGGGAGTCTTGGGCCTAATTTGTGTCTTAAAATTAATAAAGGACTTTAGTCCTCATTTTATATATTGGTTGAGAGTTCAGCATGCTTTCATATTGATGGCATGTATAATTTTTATTAACTTTGCTTTCATATATTTTTTATTGTTTTGTTTATAGTTGCAATTTTATCAATTAAAACATATCTAATTTATTTATTTAGACAAAAATCAATCATTTAACTAAAATCCATTTTATTTACCAGAAATCTTGTACTACTGAAAGCAAAATTAAAATGTGTTTTTCTAAAATGTCCATTTACAATGACATTTATTTTTATCAGTGTTCTTTTATAATCCATATTTAATTTGAGATGTGTACAAGCTCTGAATCAAATTATGTTTAGTATATTATATTTTAAGATAACTCTAATAAAAAAATTCAATCAAAAATTTGTTTTACATGTGATGGCTAGAACATTTTCCAGCAATGTTTCATATTTAAAATTATAGCTGTAATTGAAAAAACAGTATGAAGTGTTCTTAGGAAACTAAAAATAGAACTACCATATATTTAGGTATCCCACAACTGAGTATATATCCAGAGGAACTCAAAGAGATAGATAAATGAATAGAGGGAAGATTTTATAGTTATAAAATGGAATATTATTCAGTCACCAAAAAAGAAAAAAATAAAAAGAAATTCTGTCATTTGTGGCAACACAGGTAGAATAAGAGGACAATGTGTGAAATGAAATAATCTAAGCCCACAAAGATGAGTCCTGTATGCTCTTGCCTTTATATGGAAACGAAAAAAGTCGAGTTCACAGCAGTAAAGTACAGAATAGTGGTCATTAAAATTTATGAAGGGTAGTGGAGAACTTACATAGGAGGAGTAATTTCTAATGTTCTACAGCAAAGTAAAGTGACTACAGAGCACAATAATTTTTATATATTTTATCAGGAACTAGAAGAGTTTGCAATTTCCTAGCACAAACAATTGATAAATGATTAAGACAGAAATGCTAATTACTCTGATTTAATCATTGCAGACGGGTATTGATTTTTCACAATGTATCCCATAAACATGTGCAATTATTATGTGTTAATAAAATTACACAAAGGTAAAATATTGACATTTCCAAATTAAAGACAATTTAAATATACTTACAAAACACCTTTCTAAGCATTGAACATTGATAATATTTCCACACATTCTACTTGGATTGATACTTGATGGATAAGTGCCCATCCTTTCATTTATTTATTTTATTCACACTTGATCTATTGAGTATTTCTTTCAAAGGGAAATATCTGAATATTTTGTTGTCTATTGTTACTTTGAAGAAGAACTCCAGACCTTGCATAGGGTGTGACTATCTGAATTCCTTCAACTCCCACTTTCAGTTTCCTTTCCTCTTTACAGGCCCATTAAAAAATCTATGGAAAGCCAATAGGTCCAAGAAACTAGCATGTCCCTCATGTCACTGCATTTCTACTTGGAATAATCTATATTCAATTTTTCCAGTGAAAAATTGCTCCCAGGTGTGCTAGACACTGATATTTCAAAGTGATTGTCTCACAATTCTTGCCCTCAAAGGTTTTACTATTCTTTCAGGGCTCTGACCAGTCATTTTTTTGAAATCTTTCTTCACATTTCAAGATAAAGTAAAGTACATCTTCTGAAACTTACAGATCCTTTCCCATGCCTTCATTGTAACCATAAACTCTGTTACTCTGTGGGGAGGTAGCCTGTTGATATTATAGCACTGTTATTCTTTTGTGAGATTTAAGAAAAGGGACCATTGTATTCTCTTTTGTATCCCTGATTGAGCTTATTGTACTTCAATAAAAGTTGGTGAATGGATCATAAAAAAATTACTAAATTTAAAGCTGAAGCAAGTTCCCAGCAAAAATTCATAGCAGGCCTATATGTAAAGCATTGTTTTACTTTTTTGTATTTTATATGCACTGGTATGACTTTTTAAATGTATTTTCAAGTATTTTTATGCTAGATTTGGTGCTGAATGAGCAGTCATGGAGAAATAGGAGAGGACAAATAGTATGATCTAATGACAATAAACCAGAGAAGCTTAACAAGGCCTGTGCATTCATATTCTTTGATGCCCCTATTACTTCAGAGATAAAAAAGCTCTGGACATAGGAAGCACACCTGTCACATGAGTGTCTTATAACCTGCTTCAGGGAAGATAAGTGAGAGAAAAGGTCAGAATAACCTTGCTTCTGCTGTTTCTTCAAGTTCCCTAAAACTAAAATATTTAGTTCAGATGCCATATTTGTGGGCAGTGTATCTGAAATATATGCACATCTAAAACCAAAAATGTCATTCATATGATATTATTTAGTTATTATTTATTTAAACCTATGCTTATTATTTCTTATTTCTTCATTTTAAACTAAATCTTCCTGCTTCTAATCTGTGATGAGCTTTGTTATTTCTGGCTAAAGGATTTTTCTCCAGGATTTTATTTAACTCAAATGTGGAGATGAAATTTTCTTCATTTTAGCTTGCCTTAATGTTTAAAATATCACTATAACTACTTAGAAAATGTATTTAATTACACAAACATATATTTTTAAATGTGTGTAACTGTATATAAGTATTTGTAAAGCAAGACAACAATAGATCCTGATTCTGTCAGTACAATGTTATGAATTATATGGGTAGAATCATGATTTACATTAGCAACACAATCTCAAGTACATTTCTGCTCAATTTCCTAATTATTATGAACAATTTATTTTCTTTCATGTGTACATTTCTCTCATAAAATTTGTTTTAAAAATAGCAAATAGTTTTAACTTAAATATTGAGAATTTTAACTTAATTTGCTGTATTTTCCACAATTTTGTTACATATTACATCTGGGAAACTAACTTCCATAAGCTTCATCTCAATAATTTCTGATATAGATAAAAAAAAACTGAACCATTATTAAAATTTCTCGTTTTCTATTTAAATCTGATGCTTTTAATCTTTTGATAACTGGTGTAAGTTTACTGAAGTTATTTTTCCTGAGTTAGATCACTATCAACTATGGCTTCACTTTCTAGATGCACAAGAAAGCATTAACAAAAAAAAAAAAAACAATTATTTAATCTAAACTAAAAATCATTCTATCTCTCCATCTATTCCTATGCATTTTCTAAGGCTACCAGTATTAAATTGTAATATTCAGTCAAAGCATTTTTAAATAGCAGCTATATTATTAGAATATGCTGATGCTTTTTCAGCAAATTTGTGTTTTCTGGTTTCATAGTCATTGAAGTCATGTAGTTAACCTTGAAAACAGAAAGGGCTGCCACTTATTTTTGCATTCATCACCAAATTTGGAAAATTAAAAGCTGGTATTTTACTTTCACTAAACAAGTGCTTATAATTTTTCATTGACTTGCTTCCGAAAGTGTTTATTACAAAGCATTTTGGAATGTATTACTAACTTATTAAATAATAATTACACAATATGATAAATAACAAACCATGTATCAAGTGCATTCTCTCTAAATTCTTTTTGAGAAAGTTCAGTATTTATTTTCTTCACACATTTCATATGTATCTACTCACATTTTCCATTGAGTTTATCAAGGAACAATCTTGCATCTCATAGACTATGGCTAAGGTTGAACTCTCTGCTAACAAAATGGTTATCACAAATAGCACTAACTTTCTTGAGTTAATCTGTACATATTCTCTAATCAGTGAACCGAATGTAGTCTCTCTTTAAAACAGGTATTCAGTTACTTTGTGTTTGGAAAAAGGGAAAGAGAGGCAGGTTGTCACTGGTAGAATATCAAATTTAGCCAAGTATCACAGCTAGAATTTTCCATTCTGCATGTTTCATAGACATTACTGAACGAGAGCCTGAGTGAAGCTATTTGTGCATGTTGATAGTCCACCAAACCCTCTCTGGCTTATTTTAATGCAACTATTAATAAGAGTATCAATTAAAAATATACAGGAGAGCTGGGCACGGTGGCACATGGCGGTAATCCCAGCAGCTCAGGAGGCTGAAGCAGGAAGATTGTGCCTCCAAGCCAGCCTCTGCAAAAGTAAGGTGCTAAGCAACTCAGTATGATCCTGTCTCTAAATAGAATACAAAATATGGCTGGGGATGTGGCTCAGTGGTTGAGTGCTCCTGAGTTTAATCACCATTAAACTGGAGTACCATTCCCCGCTCCACAAAAAACAATATCCAGGACAAACAATAAACTGTGTGGAATGCCAAAAGAGCCATAAATTTGTTTCTCCTGGGAAAATTGGGACTCATTGTCACCTACCTTAATATTTTAATATTGTCACCTACCTTAATATTTTTAAAAAATCCAATATTTTAAAAATAGCTTGAATAATATTAAAGTCCTTTTATACAAGTACAGGACTATCAACTTTAAACAAAATTTTTATGATTATCAGTGAGTTTCCTTAAGGATCACTGCTGCCATAAAGCAGAAGAAAAAAATAATCTGTTTTCAGAACCTGTAAAATTAACACACACCTAATATGCATAAAATCGTTATACTCTCTTGAGCTAGGAACACTCTTTTTAGAATAAATGTTTTCTGGTAGCCTGGAAATATTTCAATTTCATGTGGTAATCTTTATCCGTTTTTCTCAGAAGACAGTTTTCAAAATAACCAATTAATAAACGAACAGATAAATAAGAGCTAGAAGTTATTCTCCATGGTACCTGCCTCCATATCTCCTCTTGTTCTATTTTTATGTGTATGCAAATACAGCTATTCACGTAAATTAATTTTGAGTATAAGAGAAGAGTCTGAATGATTTCAGCAAGGTAAATCTCACAGGGATTGAAGTAACACCCAAACCTAGATTCTTCTTCTAATAGAATTAAAGATTTCCTGCTTTCTTTGTGAAATGTATACAATTTCTCTTCCTTGATATGCATTTGAAAGAGAAAGGAACTCTTCTCCTCAGCTATATGCTCTCAAATACATTAAAAAGAAAACAGTATAAGTTCAGGTTTTCTTATATTATTCTCAGTATGTGTGAAAAGAAATTGATCATCACATTATATTTACAAAGAAAATAAGTTTAAAATGGAATACAGTTTATCATGAAAAACAATAATGGAATACAGTTTATCATAAAAACAATATAGTTATGTCAGATTAATAAAATTATAGAATGATGATAGTTTTTCATAAGGTTACAATAACATCCTGCAAGTTTGAGCCTGTGTGCATGTTATCTGTAAAGAAATGTCTTACAAAATATTACTTAGTAGATAAATTACACAAATTCAATCAGATTGAAAAATAACCATAAGAATTTCTTCTTTTTCAGATAGAGCAGCTTATATATACAATAAGTAAGGAACACAATGTTTTATCCCCAAGAAGAAGAGTAATACCGTGACCATGAAGAACAAACAATGCTCTGATCCATCTTAGTATTTCTGGTCGGGTTTAAATTTAGGCAAAATGTAGAATAAAACCATCTACATATTGTAAGGTAACATAAGAAAGAGAAAAAATCAGAAAGCATTGGCCAGTATTCATGCAGAATGTATATGCTATACAAAATAATTCTAATGATCTAAAATAATACAATATAACTAATTCTCATTTCTCACCTCTCATGTCAGTAAAATTAAGACAATGTTTAAGGATAAAAATAAAGCCAAGGGTAAGGCTGTGAAGACTTGTTTAAACTTCTAAAAAAATTAAAATTATGCCTACTAGATTATTTTAGTTAGGCCAAAGAGATTTTGCAGGCTGTTATATTCTAAATGTTTTTGTCTTCCCCTACATTTTCATGGTTGAAATTTTAAAATCCAAAGTGATCATATTAGGAGATGAAGCCTCTGGGAATTGATTAGGTTATAAGAAAGGAGCCTTGAGGTTGAGATTAGTGTCCTCATAAAAGTGATCTCAGAGAATTAACTTGCCCTTTGAACTATGTGAAAACAGAGAAAAGGTGGCATCTATGAATCAGAAAAGGGACTTTTCCCAGATGGTGACTCTACTGGCACTATCTCTTGGACTTCCCATTCTTCAGAACCGTTGTTCAAAAGCTACCAGTCTATAATATTTTTTCAGTAGCAGCCCAAAATGAATAAAGCAGAAAATTTGTACTAAGATGCAGAGTTACTGCTGTGACAGATACCTAAAAATGTAGATGTAGCTTTGGAATTAATTTATGGTAATGGCTAGAACACTTTTGAATGGTAGACAAAGCCTACATTGCAAAGAACTGATCATTAGTTTCAAGTCTGATGAGAACTCAAAAGAAGAGGAGGGGAGTTGTAGACCAGTCTTAGCAAATATTTAAGTGGTACTGAGCAGAATGTTGGAAGAATTATGGATGACAAAAGCCATTTTGATGAAGTCTCAGATGGAAATGAGGAGCATGTTATTAGACAACAGAGGAGGTAATCGTTGTTACACAGTAGCAAAGAACGTGGTTGAATTGTATTTGTTCCCTAGGGTTTTGTGGAACGTAGAAATTGCAATGATGAAATAGGATACTAAGCTCAGGAAATTTGTAAGTAACATCTTGGAGGAGTGGTCTGGCTTATGTTGATAATTTATAGTAAAATAAAGAAGATAGAAGTGAGCCAGGCACGGTGGCTCACGCTTGTAATCCCAGCGTTTTGGGAGGCTGAGACAGGAGAATTCCAAGTTCAAAGCCAGTCTCAACAAGGGCAACAACTCAGTGAGACCTTGTCTCTATATAAAACATGAAATAGGGCTGGGGATGTGGCTCAGTGGTTGAGTATCCCTGAGTTCAATCCCTGGTACAAAAAAAAAAAAACCAAAAAAACGAAGAAGATAGAAGTGTTATAAATAAAGAATTGTTAACCAAATAGAAAACAAAATTTATAAAGGTTTGGAAATTCTCAAGCTGTCCTCAAGGGAAGCAGTAAGAAAATGTGTTCCAGACACAGTAAGAATATAACAGTGACAGTCTGATTGGACTGGTCATCTCTATGGAAGTCCTTTGCTATTCACAAGATAATTGGGAGACTAGGCAGACATTTAAACATAAACCAGGACTTACTGTCCAAGACAATAGATGAACAATTTCGAAGACATTTCAGAAGACATTAAGGTTATCAATGCATATGAGACTCGGAGTACAAAAGCCCTAAGGGGGAGCTCAAGGCCACCCCAGAGTACCTTCTTTAGGGCAATGTCTGTTGAAATTGAGAGGACAGGGCTTTCTCTGTGAACCCATACTAGTAGAGCAACTTGTGTATAGCTTCAACCCAGGAGAGCTTTAGGTGCATGACTCTAACCATGAAAGCTTAGTGTGATCTGTGCCCAGTAAAGCAGTGTGGACAGGATCATGTCCCATTGGGTCTAGAAGACAGGACCTTGTCCCAGGTGGCCAGGAGGGTAAGAGCACCAAGGCAAAGGAAATGATAATCGAGCTCTTATGTTTTGAACCTGCTCAAGACTTGTTAATCCTTTCTTCTTTTCTGTTTCTTCCTTTTGAAATACAAATGTCTGCCCTACGCCTATTCCATCACTGTATCTTGGGAACACATAACTTGTTGGATTTCACATGTTCATATATGGAGGAGAAATTCATTTCAGGATGAATCTCACATATACGTGATTCAGAGAATATTTAGATGAGACTCTGGCTTTAGGCTTTTGAGTTAATGCTGAAACGAATTAAGATTTTGAAGCTATTGGAATGGATTGAATGCATTTTACATGTAAGAATGTGAATTTGAGGAGAGCAGGGGAAAATGCTGATATGATCTGAAGGTCTGCATTCCTCCAAAATTCTCATGTCAAAGTCCTAATATTCAAGGTGATGGCATGAGTGAGGCTTTGGGAGCTGACTGTATCATAAGGGTAGAGCCTTCCTAATTGGGTTTAATGTTCATATACATGAAATCTCAGAAACCTGGTTCACCCTTTACACCATGTGAGGCCACAGTAAGAAACCACAAGGTATGCGCAAGGCAACAGGCCCTCAACTGACACTAAATCTTCTATGCTTTGATCTTGGTTGGACTTTCCAGCCTTCAGAACTGAACTACAAGAAATGCATTTTTGCTGATTATAAACTAGCTACTCATCTATGATATTTGGTTATTACAGTCCAAATGCACAAGATACAAGTATTGATCCAGTAGTCTGATATACTCAAAATATCAGTAACTAAGTCTGGAGAAAGAAGTATGTCTCAAAAAATTGTGATATAAATATATATCTCTATATAGATATGTGATTCAAAGAATATTTAGATATATTTAAGTATCTCTATATATCTATATGTGTGTGTGTGTGTATATCACAAAATGTTTTAAAGGACTATATTAACAAAAGCTCTACCAGGTTATTATAAGTGAGATCCAGGCTATTCAAAATGTCAAAAGCATCCCAGAATTCTCATTTTCCGTATATAGGAACAAGACAGAAAAATTTATTTTGATCACAAGAAGGGTCAGTCATTTAGAAGTAGCCAAGGAAAGTGATAGTAAAGGAAGGGCATTTTAGAGTTGGAACCAAGAGTCATAACAAACCGTTGACAGAGGAGTGACTTTCAGAACATAGAAGAAAGCCCAATCAAGGGACATTCATATACCCATAGTGGGAGAAACTGGGAATATTTGTGTAGCAGAATTATAGAATTACTTTCAATAAGTTATTGTTATGTACCTCTCAAATTTACAAGCCTCCAGATCAAGAGTAATTTTCTTCTAGAATTTCAAATCTTATGACCTAATGTAAAGCAATGTTGGGGAGATCTTAGGATGAGTGAATGTATTTTTCATTTAGAACAAATGAAAATAATTATGCTATATGGTGGTCTGTGACAGGATGCAAAAGTTTCCCCGGTTCTTTACCCACTGCTATATTCATGAAATTTGATATGTAACATTTTATTGATCTCCCCTGTGACCTATGCTTAGCCATGTAGTTATTCTGACCAGTTAAAAAAAAGATTTTAGCTGGGTGCACACCTGTAATCTTAGTGACTGGGAGGCTGAACCAGGAGGATTGCAAATTTGAGATCAGTCTCAGCAATTTAGCAAAGTCCTAAGAAACTTAACAAGACTCTCTCTCAAAAAAAAAAGGCTCTGAGGAGGATGTGATTCAGTGTTTGAGCACCCCTAGATTCGATTATCAAACCAAAAAAGAAATACATATATATATATATATACATATGTGTGTGTATTTATACATATTATAGAATATAGAAGCAGAGGTTGGAAAAGAACTGGGTTATACTCATCTTCTTTCACATCTGCCTTTACCATAACAGGATGCTTCAGCTAGCCTACTGGAAGGAAATGTGAAGAATATGGAAAAGAGCTGATCAATTCAAACCTCAGCCTATAGCCAAACTGGTTGATCTACATTTGTTTAAATCATTAGCCTAGAGTTGGCTGACTCCAAAATCTCAGAACTGGTTGAGATCAAAAGATACTGAGCCTGTATTTCTGTGCTTTAAACTCAGAAGCTTAATAATTTTTTGTTGCTAAGGTTTGATGCTAAGGTTTTGTGATTGTTGCATGATGTTATTGTGGCAATACATCACTGGCATTGAAATAATGCTGAATGGAATTTTTCAGATTAGGAAGCATATGTAAGAGTCTCCAGATTTGTCTAACTAGTAGGCAGCAGAACTAAGAAAAAGTCAACATGATCTTTCTCCCAGAATAGTTCTCTTATCACTACACATGTGGGAATCTCCTAAACTCTTTTTTCAATTCTAAAATTTTTATTAAATAATTATTTCCTAGATATTCTCAAGAAAATTTTTAGAGGTACCTAAAATCTTCAATTTGATTTTTTTTGAAATTAAATCCCTTTTAATCAATTTTTCACATTCTTTCTTGCCTTCTTATTTCAGCTTCTAGAACTATATGAGAGAAAATAATTTTTGGAAAATTCAGTAGAAGAATTATCTACTCTCCTGTTTTAGTCAACTTTTTTGTTGCTGTGACCAAAATACCTGACAAGAACAATTTTAGAGGAGGAAAAGTTTATTTGGTACTCAATTTCAGAGGTCTCAGTCCATAGATAGCCAACTCCATTGCTCTGGGCCCAAGATAAGGCAGAACATCATGGCAGTAGGGTGTGGCAGAGGAAAGCAGCTTTGGAAATGACAATCAGAAAGCAGAGAGAGAGACAGACATACACACACACACACACACACACACTCACACACACACACAGCTTGGCTCACCAGGGACAAAATATATACCACAAAGGCATGCCCCTAATGACTTGACTTCTCTTGCCACACTCCACCTATATATAGTTACCACCCAGTTAATCCCTATCAATGGTTAATGCACTGATTAGGTGAAACCTCTCACAATCTAATTACTGCACTCTAAAGTTTCTTGCATTGTCTTACATGTGAGCTTTTAGGGGATACCTTCTATCTAAACCATAAAACTCCTCTTTAGAAATGATGGAACTTGATTTTCTGTCTAAAGATTCTGAAAAGAGATATCCGAATGTACTATAATTTATTTACCTTTTGTGTTTGATGTAAGAAACGAGAAATGTTTCTTTGAATCCCAGGGGTGTCTATCTGTATATAGGGTATTTGTATTTCATTTGGAAAAAAATCCATGAAATGGTGGCATTGATACTGATAATAGTAACATGACTGTATTGTGACTAAAGTCTTAATGGAAAGAATGCCATTAATCAAATTCAGTAATTAATAGAATTTAAATAAAATACCCATTATCCATGATGCTTCACTTTCTGAATTGGAAACACCTGGATAATTTAGGCTCACAATTCCTAAAGTTCCAGATATAATTGGGCTGAGATGGGACTTAGCCATGGATGTTTAAAAAAAATCCTTACCAGTGATTTTTATGTGTAGTTAAGGGTGCAGAGAAACTCAAATGTTGATATCACCTATAAGTTAAAATTCTTTGATGCTTCACATAAAAATTGTATTTGAATATTTTAGAATTTTACAACAGCTGGTGCTTTCATTATGGTTATGTCCTCAGCATATATAATATTACCTTAAAATTAATAGTGCTCAGATAATATTTATTAAGAGTTGTATGAATGACTAAATATAACACACTCACACTCAGTCTAGAGACATGGTAATTATTGTAGCAAAGGAAATATATGACAAAAGCAGAACTATGATTCATGAGTTTGTAAATTATGCTTTTTGTGTCATTTTGCCCTAACTTAATGAGTCTCAATCTTTAGTGCATAACTGAATCACCTGGAGGCTTATTAAAACACAGATTGCTAGGCTCCAACTCCAGAGTTTCTGAGACTGTAAGTCTGGGATGAGAATATACAATTTTCATTTCTAACAAGTTCCCCAGAGACATTGATGCTGTTGGTCTGGCTGCCAAAATTTAAGAACTCCTGCTCTAAATTATATATACAATTCCCTCTTTTTGAAATCTCTGTAGCTTATCCAAAGGTCTTCACAAAGCTCTAACATATTCCACCTGCCTGATATACTGGCATCACCTGGCCTCATCAGGTTGCCCTAAGGGAATTGGAATGCTAGGAATCTCACAATAATACTCTGGCTCCTGTGACTGTGGAGAGAGTAAAGCCACCCTTTTCTCTGACTCAGAAGTGCCATGTCTTCTGCCAAGAGTAGTTAAACTGTGTTTGTAAGAAGAGCATAACCTCTGGTCAGTCACAATTCCTGACAGTAGTTATTAAAATATAAAGTCAACTTTAAGACTTCTTTACAGCCTGGTGAGCAAGCAGTTTTTCTGGCATGACATAACATTGATATTGAAAAGATGTATAGCATTTTTAATTGGAAGCTCTGAATAATTTCTTCTCTTCAAAAATTCTCAGCTTTTAGTTTAAGTGGGAGTATTAGAGATTATAATTCCCACAAATAGCAAAAGAGAAAATAAATGTGTGAGTTAGGTGCAAAGATTCTAATTGAGCCAGAAGAAACATGCTATGTCTGACTTTTTTTAGAGACTTGAATTAATTCATTTTAGACCTTATCCTATAAACAAATAAACAAAAATAAAAATACATCAAAATCATTTATGTAATCTCACCAAACAGAATAGCATCTCCATGAGAGTTTATGGCTAGTCTTTGAGACAAACTCAGCAGACCACATGAGGATTATTATCTATCAAGCTTTAGAGGAGAATTGGTGTTATTTATTTTTGAAATAAACAAACCATGGGAAACTAAAAAGATGATCAGTCTCATTTCTCCTTTATTCCTAAACTCCCTAGTATATTCAAATGAAAAATGAGATAAATATCTTAAATTTTTTTCCTGCATTTCAATCTTCATTTTCTTCTCATTAACTATTCATAACAGCCATCTTGATCAGCAGGAAATGTTGTAGCTGACAAATAAAAATGGTTAGACATATTTTCTTCATTTTTTTCTTCACTGATCACATCTCCTTTCCTCTTCTTTTTGATCAATGAAGATCAGAGAAGTAGTTTATTAACTCATGTTTAAGTATCCTTCTTGTAATGTTGCTAATATTAGGAAAATTTGACTTTGCTTGTTTCACAATGACTCAAGTATTTTCCATCTAAGAGTATAAATTGATAGTTCTTGGAAATTTTACTCTGTCATTCACAAAGACAATGCTTTGCCATAAGTTTAGAAATCTGAATTTGTAACATATTTATATTCATTCTAAAGGACTTTTTTTTAGTAGAAAACCCAATTTTTCACCAAATGCTGCTCAAGTTCTCATAGGTATCAGACAATAAAACATAATTATGTAATGTGTTAAAAATGAGTTTCTGTGCTACCTTAATTTAACCTACAGTTTCAAAGTTCCTTCCCAACTTTAATTTCACTCAATAGTTTATAAAGATGCACTCTTTTTTAATTAAAATTTAATTGGATTTTGCCATTGTTCTTTGTTCATCCAAAAGTTAAAGGGAGATCCATCTGTCCTTTTCTCCATTTAAAAAATAGAATTTTATTGTTAAAAAAGAAATTAAATTGAGGGTGTATTCACACCATTTGCCTTTTTGCTTGGTGAGTGTTAGGAAGAAAGGTAGTTAAAAATATTCTCAGCCTATATTTCTTGGTTTGGGGGCTATGAATTGATTAGATGTCATTTGGCCACAGCAACAACTCATCTTTTACCTCAATACCATTTATTTCCCATTTAAATACCAATTTCTCTTTTACCTCAAATTCTACCTACTCCACTTTTTTGAGGAAGAATTATTATTTTTTGAGGAAAATATTATTTCTAATATGTTAGGAGAATAATATGTAAATAATCCTTATTCTGAATTTCAAATACTTTAATTGGCATTATTGAGGCTCATATCTTAGAACCTTTCTTGAAAAATAATTTCCTGTATTTTAAGTAAAGAGAACAAATAAAAAGAACTGCTAAATGAGCTTCCATATATAAGAAGTGGGGCTGGGAAAAATTCTGGAATTCATTATTTGCCATTGTTGCTATTGCAGAGCATTACAATGTGCCTACCAACAGGTTCTTGTAAATTCTCATGCTTAATGAGTATGTGCTAGAGGTTGATGAATATCCAAGTGCAAAGTTTGTTTGCTTTATAACAAAATTATTACTAGATAGGTTAGGAACCACTACACAATAATTGCTTCACAGTAGGATCATCTACATCTGAAATTGATGGGCATCTGGCTTCTTACTTGTTTGTATGAACAGTGGTACTCCTAACCAAAATGGCAGGAAAAACAAGGTCTGTTTGGGGTATCTATAATTTACTCATCATTTTAAAATGGAAAACCAGGGACACTAAACCAGGATTGATAGTTTAAAAATGAAATAAAGTTCCTCTATTCTTCCCATGTCCTCTCCTCCATTATGGATCAGCATCCACTTATCAGAGAAAATATTTGGCCTTTAGTTTTCTGTGATTGGCTTACTTCGCTTAGCATGATGTTCTCCAACTCCATCCATTTACCTGTAAATGCCATAACTTTATTCTCTTTTAATGCTGAGTAATAATCCACTGTGTATATATACCACAGTTTCTTTATCCATTCATCTATTGAAGGGCATCTAGGTTGGTTCCACAGTTGAAATATTGTGAATTATGATGCTATAAACATGGAAGTGGCTACATCACTGTAGTATGCTGTTTTTAAGTCCTTTGGGTATAGACCAAGAAGTGAGATAGCTGGGTTAAATGCTGGTTCCATTCCTAGTTTTCTAAGGAATCTCCATACTGCTTTCCAGATTGGTTGTACCAATTTGCAGTCCAACTAGCAATGTATGAGCATGCCTTTTCCCCTACAACCTCGCCAACACTTATTGTGGTTTGTATTCTTGATAACTGCCATTCTGACTGGCATGTGATGAAATTTTAGTTTTGATTTGTGTTTTTCTAATTGCTAGAGATGTTGAACATTTTTCATATGTCTGTTGATTGATTGTATATCTTCTTCTGAGAAATGTCTGTTCAGCTCCTTAGCCCATTTATTGATTGGGTTGTTTGTTTTTTGGTGTTAAGTGTTTTGAGTTCTGTATATATCCTGGAGATTAGTGCTCTATCAGATGTGTGTGTGGCAAAAATTTGTTCCCAGAATGTATGCTCTCTGTTCACTGCATTGATTGTTTCTTTTGCTGAGAAAGAAGCTTTTTAGTGTGAATCCATCCCATTTGTTGATTCTTGATTTTACTTCTTGTCTTAACTTCTTCACTTCTTAACATAAGAAGTAAGGTCCTAAACTGACATGATGAAGATTTGGGCTAATTTTTCTTCTGTTAGGTGTAGAGTCTCTGGTTTAATTCCCACGTCCTTCATCCACTTTGAGTTGAATTTTGTGCATGGTGAGAGATAGGGATTTAGTTTCATGTTGCATATGGATTTTCAATTTTCCCAGTACCATTTGTTGAAGAGACTAAGGGGAGGGAGAAGGGAGAGGGCATGGGGACAGTAAAGATGGTGGAATGAGATGGATACCATAGCCCTAGCTTCCTGTATGACTGCATATATGCATATATGATTCTACATTACATACAACCAGACAAATGGAGAGTTGTGCTCCATCTGTGTACAATGAATCAAAATGCATTCTGCTATCATGTATACCTAAGAAGAATAAATTAAAAGATTTTTAAAAAGAAATACTACCATTCCATTTTTAAATTTTTGTGAAAGTGACATTCCTATTTTTGATAGTAGTTGTATAATTTTTACATTCCCAGCTATGAGGCAGAAAGTTTCAAATTACTCCCAAACATTATCAACAGTTGTTATTTTCTTTCATTTCTTTTTTTTCATCTCTTTCCTTTGTCTTTTTTATAATAACCAGTCTTAAACATTATGTTGTACTTATTCCAATCTGTGACATAGAGAAAACTGACCTTTTTTTTTTTTATAGATAAATAAAGTTAGGCTCCAATAAGTAAGAAAATTCACTCAAACTCACAACTAGTATGTGGCTAATGTGGCTCCTTAGGGAACCAAAATCTTTTTGTACCTGATACTGGAAGCTGTTTTCTCAATGATCAGAATATTTACCAATCTAGGTCTGTGTGGGATAGACTTAACTATTTTTTGGTATTAGGAATTTTATATCTATTCCAGCATGTGAAATACCTCCAAGGACTAGTAAAAAAAAGTAAATATAACAAATTATTTTCTGTTACTCAGGGAGAAGTGACTGTCACTGAGCCAGAGCCTGTGTGTTTTTGGCTAATATGCTAGCTAGTGCATTATAGGAGCCATCAGAATGATCAAACTGGCCAAGTAATCTTACAGTTGACATTCCCACCCACCCGGAAAAGCTGACACTTTTTAACTTCATATCATCCTGTTTTGTTTTCTGTATGTGTGGCTTTCATCACTGTGAAATTATCGTGTGTACTGAATTATACTTTATTCGCTATGTGCCTCCCCTGGCATGAAAGCACAATAACAGAATCCTGCAAGTTCACAACAGCAATGGAAACTTAATAGTCACTACATAAATATCTGTGAAATGAATAAATGACTGAAAATGAGGAACATTTCTTCCAGACATGTCAAAAAAGTATACGTGAACGTAAGAGTTAGAAGAAAATTTTCTTATGACCAGTTGGCTATTATGTTAGCTTTTTCTCACTGTATGAGAAACTCCCTAGTGATGTGTTGCAAATGTAAGTTGAAATAATTTGAAACAAACAAAGACAAGAGAAACCACTGAATAATTACTAAGGTCAGTTTATTTAGATGGATCAGGGAAATAATCCAAGAGACAAGTCATTGAGAAATGAGCTGTACAATCAGTGGAAAGAAGTCAAATAGTGTCAAAATATGCAAAATAAAAAATATACCACAGGATTTCTCGCTAAACACTTAAATTCAATAACACATGAACATAATTCTACCAAAAGTTAATTTGTATTTTCTAAAAACATAATATTCATTTTGATATAACAATAAAAATCTTGAAAATTTTGCCAGATTTGAAAAATACCTCTAAAAAGAGAGGAAACATGGAAATCAGTGATTTATCTTCAATGTGCAACAGTTTCATGGCTAATCAGGCAATGAGCTATCTCCCATGAAAGTGTGGCTAGGATGTGACAGAGATTTCCCCCAGGATAGAGAAAAAATGCTCATTCATCTTTTACCTAGTTGGGCTGAAATACGTGAGACTATTATTAGAGCTTGAAAAACCTAGGATCTGTCACTCTTGGTTTTCAAATATTAGGTAGAAACTGAAGGGCATGAATTCCAGGTGGTGTTTTCATATTTTTCCCCATTTAAAGGTCACACCTTTGGAAGAGAAAAGAGGATATGAGAAAAGAACAGCTGGTTGTTTAAATGGCATCAAAGAACAGGATTTGGTTTTTTGAACCATTATGCTAACAAAATCACTAATGCCTGCAGAGACAAAGTACACCTCGTGGATCCATATAGGATGTATTTTTCAGGACATTCACTGACATAATCAAAAAGATTCTTAAATTTCAAAAGAGAAGTGAATGCTGTGAGGAAAAGGCAATAATAAATAATACGTTGTATATCAAGTGAAATAAAGAAAAATCAGTAGTGCAGATTCTCACAATTTCTAAGGAAAAGCTAGTAAGTATATTTAAAATGCAACTTAATATCTTTGTCTTATTATGCAGCAATGCTGAGATTTGGGATAATAAAATGAACATGAAATCTTAACATAAAAAGGTAAGTACAGGATGTAGGATAGATCTGACTTGTTATAATGAAAGTCATACCATGCTTAGGAGTAGCAATCCTAAGAGGAGTAACAGTGAATATAAAGATTATGCATAATTATTTGTGAATTCAATTAAATGGAAAAGCACTTGGTTAGGGGATTAAAAGGCATTTTATTCTGAAAATATATCACATCTCACCAGTCACAATGATTTCCTAATAAAGACTACAAAATAGGAAAAATGGCCAGGTATCTTAGTAGGATGGTTTATCAAGGAATTTCATTTTAGGAAGATCCATACATGATAGATTTTTAAATTACTTTGCCTTGATGAACTAGAAAGAAACTAGGTCTTCTGCACAAATGTAGTAACTCTCACATGGGGAAAAATTAAAAGAGGGGTATTATAAATAACAACATTTTTCTAAAAGTTCTTTATGTCTTCTATACATCTGTAATTGCCAAAGGACAATATATGGTTGGCAGCATAAGGATTTAGAAGCATAGAAGCCAACTTTAGGGAAACTGGAAAAAGTATGGTTTTGTGATCTAAAGCTCCATAGCAGTGGGTTTTATCTGTGGACCATTGTATCTCACAGTGGATATTTGGCAGTGTCTGAATAAATGGATCATCTTCATAACTTCAGGATGCTCCTGGAATCTAACACATAGTGGAGGCCAGGGATGCTGCAAAATATTTTGCAATGCACAGGACAAGCCCCATAATGAACAATTATCTGTCATAAAGTGTCAATGAAGTTGAGAAACCCTGCTCTAGTTAATAAATCTATGACATAAAATATAGACACACTGCAAATTAGTATGAGAAGTTATCATGATTATACATAAAGCTTCCTGGGAGTTTGGAAAGTGATGTCTATAGTTTGAAGAGAGCCAGACTTGGACGAAACAGGCTGGGCATCCAGTGTTCCTTCAGCCACACACTTTAGAGCATCGAGTTGGAAGTCATGCTAGAAGTTATGAGCAAGAGTTACATAATTAGAGAAGGATTCAAATCCTAGATCTAACAACTACTGGCCTATGACTTATGCATGTTCTTTTTATGAATGTTGTTTTGTACTCTGTCCTTTTGATTCAAACTTTTAAAAGAAAACAAACGTTATTAAAAGTCCATTGAATTGGAACAAAATTAGATCAAGTTTGATTTGTTGAGCTAAATTTGATCAGCAAGGGCATTGAAAACCAAGATAGAAGAACACTAAACAAGGATCATGATCCTTCAAAATGCCTTTTTTTCCATTCTTAAGTGATAGATGACTTCCAAGTTTGCTAGTTAGTATTTCAGAAGTATTCCGATGGAAACTTCAAGGAAACCAAAGAAAAAAAAAAGACCTGAAAAAAATATCTTCTGATATTTCTAAGGCAGGAGATAAATAGGTAGATTGCAGTTGTCAGTCCATCACATAACCATGGGTTTTTTGTTTTTTTTTTTTTGCATACTCTATTTTGCCAATAATGTCTGGATTATTTCTCTGAATGGAAACCAAGGATCTACTACTGAAGGTATTATAATGAATAGTTTCAATACAAAATCATGTTTTAAACCTCTGTCTAGTTGCTCCTGCCTGTCAAAATTCTGAATCTGAAATAATTTCTTCTTCATTTTTTAAAATAGGGATATTAGCAAATGTTACTAATATTTAAGACAGACACTAATACCAAACTGAAATTTTTCTTGATGGAATATGATTTTACAAATGAAGAGAGAATGATTCAATGTCACTGAATTACTCAGTTAATAATCATTTAAGTCAGTGAACCATATTAAATAACTTGAAGGTCAGCTAAAGTCAATTTGAACTGCCAGTGGTATTTTGCCTTGCTTTGTGCAAATATACCCTAGAAACTGCCCACATTAACTGGAGAGTTTTCAAAATATACTCAGGCCTCCCTAGCAGAAATTTATATTGATCTGATGGGGGACTGGGCATTGTGTTTTCAAAATTCAAAGGTGATTCTAATGTACAATCAAGTTTGAGAGCAACAGACTTAATAGAGAAGATTATTTAGCAAATGATTTAGGATTACTTAGAAAATTAATTATTTAATGCTAAGATCTGTCCAACTTCCTTTTATCTTCTGACAAAATCTGTAGACTAATAACAAATACAAAACCACAGATAATGCTGAATGCTGATTTCAGTAGGGCATTGAACAAATCTTGCTTATATCACAGAATTATTAAAAAATCTTGAGTGCTACTTAATAACACATGTACTTTGGATTTTCATTCTGAAGGGAATTTTTGATAGGTTTTTGTGCTAGTGTGAGAACTAAACTAGAAAAAAAGTTAGGCTCATATTGTGCATGTGCAATGGGTGTCCTCAAAGTAAGGAGCTCTCTTAAAACTTGAAGGTAGGTTTAAATAAAGAAAAAGAATGACTTATTTTGAGTATGGGTACGGATTGGTAGATAGCAGTGTAGTGAGCATTTGAACATGTAAAGTTCAAATTTGTTTAAGAGTATGAAACTACTTTATCTCAGAAATGAAATTACATGTCGACATTTGTAGTCCTAATATGGGAAGCTGGATCTTTAGGAGAAACAGTCAGTTTATAAATTTATTACTATTCTCCTTGTGCATTCTATTTCAAATGGCCACAGAAATTATGAAGACCATAGAAATGTGTTTTTGGCTTCTGATAAGAATTTAACATATAGCATCAATTTTTAAGTCATAAGTGGTTCAATCTTAACTACTGAACTCCGATTAGGAGATGCATATTTATGCACATAAGAAGTAAAAAGTACATCCTAAAACAGTTTATATTTGATAGCTGTGGAAATATCTTGATTTATTGGGATATATTATTCTGTCACAAAAATAGCTTTAGAAATTATGGCCTTAAGCAATTTCTTCTTTCTTTGCATGAATGAAATATAAGATTGTTGAAAATAACTTCTTAATGACTTCCATTTATTTTTGATGTCTGTAGACATGCTGTGAAAAAGAAATAAACTTTGGCATTTCCTGTTAAAAATTCTTCAAATTGTAGATAACTATGTATAAATATTGCCCTAGTAAACCACGCAGGAAATAAATGTTCTTTCCATGGCTCAGGACCTCCTGACCATCATCAAATTGAATGAGTGAAAGATCTATATCCCACATCAGACTTAAGTCATCTAGCTCTCATAAAATGCCTGAGATGTGATTATAAAATGAATTAACCATAATCTTTACTGAGGTGTCAGTTGCACATATTTAATTTTACATGTTTTTAAAGGCTAATAAATCAAGTGAACAGAAATATATGCCAAAAGTCATAACAATTTTTATGCTCAGTGAGATGAGGTTTGTTTTCTGTTACTTTAATAAATAATCATTTAGGTAAAGTTTGAGTCAGTGAAGCACTATGGTTCTGCTAAAATGCTAAACAAAATAGTAGCATTTAAATTTTTGAAATCTGAATCTCTTAGTAGGTTTATTATAGATTAGTCAAATGAATAAGAAATCATAAACAGTGAAATAATATACTTCTACATATTTATAAAAAATAAATTCTTAAAAAAAATTTAAAAAATAAATAAATAAATTCTTTATGTGCTTTTCTGTCTTCTTATTAAGGCATATCACTGGACATGCTACTTTTTGTTCATATTTATCATTAAAAATAGAATATTACAGAATAGTCTAATAAAAATTAGAATAATACATACTGCATTAGATTGTTGTGATAGCAAAATAGACTAATGAATGAAAAGTGCTTAAAACAAACTTGGCATGTAGAAAATACACAATAAACCATAGTTTTTTGTTGTTGCTGATGCTATGGTCATTGTTAATTCTATCCCATTTTCTTTTGATGTCTCTTTATTTAAAAAGCATGGAATAAAACCATGTTTGGTAAAAAATAAAAAGCCTATCAAATGGAATCTTTCTTTGCTCTTTTGAGATATAGAATATTTATTATTTCACTCTCCTACACATTTAAATGCACACATATTACATACAAAAACATAGTATCCCAAAGACATAGCATGCCTACATGAAACCTCTTGTGAAAATAACATCAATTCACATTAAGTTTTCCAATTACTGTCATCATAGCCTGCTCACTCAAGCTGAGCTCCTGAGGCAATGCTTCTCACAGGCAATATTTCAACATTGCTCACCATATGCATGCTCCGAGAACAATACAAATAAAACCTACAAAGTCACATTTTCAAATAAATTTAGGAAACAGCACATATAAAATATTCTTGGGAATTCTGTGTTCCAGGAAGTTCATTATAGTTAAGGTTATCCAGAATTCTCCTGTTTTGGAAAACAGAGCCTTGGTCTTTTTCACTGTAGTCTTTTCTCCTCTATTAGGTCCAGTGCTGGTGGAAGTGTAAGAAACAAAAGTCCTCATATATAAAAGGGGTGGGTAGTAACTCAAATCAGTTCATTGAACTCCATCTCCTTGGAGATGAATCATAACCCGAGGGCTAAAACAATCAACCAAAAAGCAAGTATAGCGTATGCACCTCATCGTCTTTCCTGGCAAGATTTGTGGTAACTTCTTGCTACCCAGATACTGACTTCTGTATTTTCCAAGCCTATTCTCCATTGTTGCTGTTATTTCTGTGAGCTAAAAGATACACTTCAATTCTTGTCTTTCTCTGTTGAATTTAGACAGTGTTGTTTTCTTGGTGCAGTCAAAGCAACCCATCTGATAACTACAGACCGAATAAACAGAAAGAAAAAACCAATATACACATAATCTGCCAAATAACAAGAAAAAGATATTTATAAATTTTATATCTGTCTTTACAATTTGAGCTTCCTTGTTACTTTTTAAACTGTTTTACTCAATATTTCTCATCCTGATTTGAATAGAAAACTCTTCCCCCTCTGTCTCACCTGTTTGTCACCCAAACACCCATAATCTCCTATTAACATGCTTTGAGCAACATGTGATGATTCTTGAGCTGCAGCCATAAAGAGCGTGTTAAAACTGGAGAAGGAAATCTGGCATTCCATAATACAGTTTTGCTTCAGTTCCATTCATTTCCTCCAACTGCCTATCATCTCCCCTTTTTCTGAGTAGGCTCATGGAGTTTCTCAGATATTCCCAAATCCTCACCTACAGAAGAAAACTTGTTTTAAATTGTATCAATTGGGCTTTTGCAAAGGAATGTAAAGGAGTTCCATCTTTCATGAGGCTAAAAAATGAGATCAGAAACACATCTGGGTTACTAAATTTTTCCTGCTGCTTTCAGCTGTATTGGCTGAAGGCAATTAATCAATAAGCAAGGACAAGGGGTGAAATCATGAGGTCTTTGATATTTAATAAATGAATTAGTGGAGTCCCTTGCTTAATCACATAAATTAATAAGTATTAGATCCTTTACTTAATGAGGAATTTCCCTTTTAAAACCTGAATGAATTATCGAAAAGACCAGGGCATAAATTCAAAGGCATTTTCTGACCTTCCTGTATTCCAGCCAGCATGAGTTTTTAACAAGATGTTGTATATCTGGAAGGTCTATTAGAGATTGTTCATATGAAAACTATGCTTTAAAAAGGCCAAACTAGTGAAGCAAAGAAAGTACCTAAGATAGCAAGAAAATATTTAGCTTGCAGGAGATTAAAGTTTTGGAAAAAATATTTATGATCTCATATTTTGCTCTAAAATTAATTAGCGATGATAAAGACCTCTATTTCTGTTAATAATTTTATTTCATTCTGTTTAAAAATTCTCAACACTATAGGAAACAATGGAAACATAACTGTTAGTGTATCTCTTGAGGGTAAAAATCATATTTAAAAATAATTTCCTATAATCTTTTATTGTGTATTATTGCTTTATGAAATGTATTCAGTGAAATATATTTTCCAAGAGTTCTAAAGTCAAAAGAAGTTCTTATAGTAAAATATTATTAAATATATTTATATTAAAATGTATTTTAATGAAAACATGTCCAAAGGCCTGATTTGTTTCCCTACCATTTAAAACCAATAGCTTACATCTCAGCAAAGTTATCACTGGCTTGTCTTTAATCCCGAGAGAAAAGCGGCCAACAGACGGCAGGCTTTCCTGTATGTTCTGGAAACTGAGTGAGAAGCAATCTTGAAATCTGTAAAGCACCTATACGATTGTGTGAGGACTATTTCCTCCAGTTGTTTCTCAAAATTCTGTTATTAAGAAGGTGTACACTCTTCACTGATCTTCTCCAAAAGAGAATAATAATAATAATACAGTGAACAATCATTCAGGAAGCTAAGTAAACACAATATTAAAAAATGTCATTTTTCCTCGATTTTTTTTTCTTACCCTTTGGGGGAGGGTGTTAAATAATGGTGAGAATTGTTTTCCTAATCATCTTAGTTGACAAGTATAAATCTCTCCAATATTTTTAAACTAAGTGGAAATCCAGAGAAGTCGAAGTTGAAATTGAAATTTCTGTTCTACAAGATTCTTTTTTTTTTTCTTCTAACTTTTAAAGCACAATTTAGAATTCAGAGTGTAAGGTGACAATAATCACAAGTCTGCATGGGTTAACAAAACTCAAAGGATAGCCTTAAATCTCTTATACATACATTAAGCAAACAGTGTTAATCATCAGAAATTGACTTAGTCAAAGCAAAGAAACAGAAGACTTCTCCTATAGGGTTCTGAAGCTTTATAATTTCAGAATTTTAATTGAAAGTGTAACTGAATATAGATAAGTTTTAAATTAAGAAAAAAATTAAATATTTAAAATTAAATATTAAAGCATTTATTTCCAACTGTATAAACTTCAATGATTTTAGGTAAATCTATTAATATGAAATATTTATAATAAGCTAAATTCAGATTGGCCTATTTTATTAATTTTCAACAAGGAGATATTATATTTCTCAATATATGATTCTTCTCAGGGGCACTCAACCACTGAGCCACATACTCAAACCCAGTTTTATATTTTCTTTAGAGATAAGGTCTCACTAAGTTGCTTAGAGCCTCAATGTTGTTGAGGCTGGCTTTGAACTAATGATCCTCCTGCTTTAGCCTCCCCCCACCCCCAGCTGCTGGGTCAACATTTAATTCTTAATTTCTTGAACATAATATCAAACAACAAATTTTCCCATCTTTTTCTTACTGATAAAGGAAAAAAAATATCAAGGAAGGCCCTCTTTAAAAGCTTATCTTTAAAGAATATACTTTTGTGGTTTAGTGTATACTTCAAGTAATTCAAATATAAAACTATTATTAAGCCTGGTGCAGTGGCGCATGCCTGTAAACCCAGTGGCTTGGGAGGTTAAGGCAGGAGGATTGTGAGTTCAAGCTAGCCTCAACAATTTGGCATTAGGCCCTAAGCAACTCAGGAAGACTCTGTTTCTAAATAAAATATGAAAAGCACTGAGGATATGGCTCAGTGGTTAAGTGCCCAGGGTTCAATCCCTAGTACCAAAAAAAAAAAAAAAAATTAAATGGAAAGCCTTTAAGAACCCCATAAGATCTTCACAGATGCACCTAGTATCACCCCTCCAGATATTAGGTATTGCAAAATTCTGTTTGGTTCTCCAGCACAAGACTGAAAGGGGAGATCAAATGGCAAGTACGAGAGACAACATGATGGTTGTTGAGGAGATGTAAAGAGGTTCAGTAGACGCTTAAAGAATGCAGATCCATTGGGAAAGAATTTCCTAAGGACACTCGGATTTAACTTAAATCACTTTATACTAACTGTACTTGAATACGTATAAGCCTGAAATGAATTATCTATTCATAGTTACCAATTTAAAAAGTTATTTAAAAAATTACAAAATAAGTGTTCTCAAAATAAAATTAAAATTAATAGTATTAATTTATTGTGATGGATGATGTTGTTTTGCTTAAACCAAATAGCTGATTACACTGCAAATATGTTATCCACTATGGTCCAGATCCTTTTAAAATTTCAGGGACTAACTAACATTGAGTTATTAAAAGTTAATGTCCCATTCTACTTAATTGAACTAGTGAAAAATTATGTTGGCACACTGAATAGTAACCTCCTTTTCTCTTTCCTTGTAATGAGGACCTTTTTTCAGTAAGTCAGTCTCAGTTCCTTTGCTATTTTGCCTCAACAGTTAGAGAGAGCTGCTTTAGTATGAATATGATCATAAACCTAAATCCAAAGTGTGACAAAATAATATGCCAGAACATGGCATTTTGGTTTCATAATTATGAAAAAATTTCCTTTTAAATCTGAATATATTTTATTGACAAAAAAGTAAAAGAAAATATTTTAATAAGTCACAGTACTAACAAAAACACTTGTGCATTCATCTTGAAATATATGACTGGTCCATTTATAGCTCTTATTTTGTATTAAGAGAACTCCTTTATATTCAGGAGTCTTCATATGGTAATTTTCTGATAGAATTGAAGAAAAGTGTGGTACTATGGAAAAAATTATTTCATAATTCACAAAGTGAAAGCATTGGTTGAGTCTTTTTCACTCATTGGTTGAGTGAAAGTATCTCTTAATAAAGATCATTGATTTTTTTTAAAAAATCAGTGCATTTTAGAACTACACATACTTCTCTATATTAACAAGTAAATGTAAAACATAAATGTTCACAGAGAATACCTCGTGTAACTTTTTCTGCCTTGGTCAATATATTCTTTTTTTTTTTTTTTTTTTGGTACTAGGGATTGAACTCAGGGGCACTCAACCGCTGAGCCACATCCCCAGCCCTATATTTTGTGTTTTATATGGAGACAGGGTCTCACTGAGTTGCTTAGCGCCTCGCTATTGCTGAGGCTGGCTTTGAACTCGTGATTCTCCTGTCTCAGCCTCACAAAGTGCTGGGAATACAAGAGTGAGCCACCACGCCCGGCTGGTCAATATGTACTTAAAAGCAAATATTCATTCATCAAGCTAATTAAGAGATTTTTTTCTAATAGATTTTAGTTATTAAATATAATTGTTTTTATTAAAAATTCACTATCATTCTAAATGTTATCTTACAACAACTGAACTAAATAGGTACTGTCTTTATCCATGTTCTATGGACAAAAAGTGTCAAAGTTTAAGTTGTCCGCTGTGGCACACACCTATAATTCCAGAGGCTCGGGAGGCCTAAGCAGGAGGATCTCAAGTTCAAAGCCAGCCTCAGCAATGGTGAGGTGCTAAGGAACTGGGTGAGACTGTCTCTAAATAAAACACAAAATAGGGCTGGGGATGTGACTCGGTGGTTGAGCGCCCCTGAGTTCAATCCTCCCACCAAAAAGCCAAGGTTTAGAGCAATTACATAGTTTATCTATATTTAAAAAAAAAAGATCATTGAAAACAGAAAAAAACCACAGAATATATATATATATATATATATATATATATATATATATATATATATTTAAGTCCTGTACTTGCTGGTAATGAGTGGCAGATGAGCTTAAAACAAAATGTGCCCTATAAACATATTTTGAGGATTAGAAAACTGGAAACTGAACAGATAGTTCAAATTGGTAGCCGGTTTTTGAGGGAAAATATATTATGTGGAGACTTTTGTGAATATGAAAACACAACAACAAAACCCCCAGAATAATAACTGAAACTGTTGAGGATAATCACACACACACACACACAAATTATGTCCTAACTTCAATTAATTTTTGATCAGGTATAAGAGAATATAGCAAAAGTTTTCTGTGTTCCATAGCAATAAATTTTGGAAGAAAAAAAGATACATGTTGGTCATCTCTAATGGCTGATGTTTTCTCAGCTGTGAGAACTGTCTGAAACATAACCAGCATTGTCAAGAATAAAAAAGGAAGATCCCTTTTTTTTGTCCCTCCAAAATTCCACTTACTCCACTAGGTGCAACCTGTGTTAACTGGTGATTCCTTTATTAATCTGGATATTTATTCATTTATTTATGTATGAAATAATTTTCACATTATGTTTTTTTAAATGTTTCAACTTTTGCCTGTGTACTTTTCCTGTACACTTGAATTTATGGATGATTTCTTAAAAGTATAGACAATTATACGTTTTATTTTAAAATCCAAAAAATTCTTTTAAGAGCCTTTTAATTAATTTTTTATTTTTATATTTTGATTATTGACTTTAGGTGCTATTTATGTATTCCAGATATAGTTTATAAAATATGAGGAATCAATTTCTGACCTTGTCATGTCCTGCAAATCATTGTCATAATAAAATATTAATTGCTCTATTGTTTAGCTATGAAATTATCATTTTGTGTTTTAGGTTTGATGTTGTTGTTGGAGTGTTATCATTGTTCAAAAAATAGTCAATAGTTTTCAATTGATAGAGTTTATCAGTGTCTGCAATTAATTTCTCCTTTGTAATTTAGCATCCTATCACATAATAAATCATAGCATCCTGTCTCAATGATTGCATAATTATCTGTAACTTCAGTTTGATATTCCTGTTTGTTTTATACTAACCTCTTTTTTAAATAATTCGTACCTACAGTAAGTTTAAAAGATAGTTATATAGAATATTATAAATGTCTTCATTTTCTTTGCAGATTTATCTCTTTCTAATTTACATGCCCCTCTCAATTTTAATTTTGTTAAATTTGAGAAATACCTTGAAGTATTTTTCCAAAGAATGTACAAGAAAAAATGAGCAATTTAAGAACCAGATAACATTTACTTGAACAATTAATTGATAGTTTTTCTGAGACTTCATACTCCTGAAGCATGTCATTTAGGAAATTCTTCAGTCAAGGTCTCTTGTATTGATCTCAGTTTCTCTTTGTCTGAAAATGTTTTTATTTCTCCCTCATTCTTAAAGTTCGTTGGAGGCTGGCAATGTAGCTCAATGGGAGACCATTTTCGTAGCATGCTGTAGGATTGGCTTCCATCCTCAGCACTGCCAAAAATAAATGAATAAACAAATCAATAGACAAATAAATAAATAAATAATATTTCTTCAGTGTTTAGAATTTTAAATTCAATAAATGCAATTATCTTTAAAATGTATGCCATTAGCCCTGCAGGGTTGGGAAGTCTCTAAATGTTAAAACAAGGAAGATATTTTTCTGTGAGCATTAGGACATCAAAGCAAATCATTCAGAGATGATACTCTTTTCTTTCATTCTTCTTTTCTTCCTTTCCTCTATCTTCTTTCCTCTTGTTCTCTTTTTAACAATAAAATTCCTGTTTCTTAACATTCTTTACTATCAAACATTTTTTTTTTGCAAGCAGCAGAATATGTGTTACCTTTACTTAAGAAAATATACCACTTAGTTTAAGAAAGTGAGTTAGATGGTGAAGAGGCTATATAGCATATCTTAGACATGCCACACTGGTTGCTGAGAATTTCCTATAGATTGTATTTGATGTTGTTATTTGAAACAGTACTTCTATGAATGTTCTTCTTGTGGGCACATCCAAAATTTCTCACCTGATGTTGCTTTAACCAGTGTCTTTAAACATGAACAACAGAGAGTCATTAACACCTTCAAGTTCAGTTGTCTCATATTAATTTACATGCTATTGCTGCCTATGGCAGCTGAGTTTTATCTTTGCATAATCCCAGAATTAGACTTTTTACTTATTTTTACATATTTATATTGTTAATGTTGTTCAGATATATCACTACACTTTCCTTCTGAGACTTCACATTCCTGAAGTATTTCATGCAGGAATTCTTTTAGTCAAGGTCTCTTAGTGATAATCTAAATTTCCCTTTTCTGAAAATATTTTTGTTTAGCCCTTACTCTTAAAAGATTGGCTCATCAAAGCCAGGTACAGTGGTGTATGCCTGAAATCATAGCTACTTCCCAGGCTGATGCCGGAGTATTGCAATTTGGAGGTCAGCCTTAGCAACTCAGGGAGATGCTGTCTTCAAATAAAAACTAAAAAGAATTGAGAGTTTAGTTTAGTAGTAAAGCATCCCTGAGTTCAATCTCAAGTATTGCAAAACATAAAAATAAAAAAGGATTTATTGGGAGTACTAATGCTTCAATACCAATACTTTTATATATTTCTTTATTGTTTTGTTGAAAATCTAGCTGACAGTCTAAATATGGTTTCCTTGTAAATAAACTCTATTGTATTTCTAGTGCAGTGTTGTGTTCAAGAATAGTATATTTCTTCCCTTATTATTGCCATGAAAGTTGTCATAAACTTTGTGGTGTAAAATGATATAAATTATCATTTTAAATTTCTGGAGGTAAGAAATACAAAATGGATCTCATTGGCTAAAATCTCACAGCTAGTGTGGCTCCTTCCTTTATGGAGGCTCTAGAGGAGGATCTGTTTTCTTGCTTTTTCTAGCATGCAGTGGCCACCTGTACTTCTTGCCTCCTGGTACCCTTTCTTTAAAGCTGGCAAGGCTGGTCCAGTCTTCTGCACATCAGATGGTTTGGATACTGACAGTTCTACCTTCTTCTTCCATATTTAAAGATCCTGTTGACGGTATTGTGCCCATCTGGAGAATCCAGGGTAATCTCCAATACTGAGGATCTTATTACAATTCTTCATATCATCTACCTTTGTTCCTCTTTACCTTGTAAGTAGCATATTCACATTTGCCAGGATTTAAGACATGGACATTTTCAGGAAGCCATTGTTCTTCTGTATCTTTTTATTTCTCCTGCCTGAATATTTTTATGATTCCTGTGGCCATATTTTATTGAATGATAGTTCACATTTTCCTATAATGTTGTCTTCTAAAATTCTGAAATAGATGCATGTTAAACTTCCTCATATTATTTTCTGTCTCATTATCACTCTATTTTTTCGAAACTACTTTTTTAAAATGGTTTTTTGTAATTTTTCAGATACATCTACCATCTGACTTTTTAGTTTTTTCCAATATAACCACTCGATATATCCACTAAGTTTATATAATTTTGATGACATCTTCGAGTTTTAGTTGAAAATATGCTAGTTATAAGCATATAGTCTGTTTTCTAATCTCTCTATGCCTACTTCCATTTCTATTGATACTTAAACACTTCTTTTGTTCAGTATCTGATATTTTTATATTTTAAAATAATTAAACAGAATATTTAAGTGCTTGCATATTCTATTCTTTTCATTTATTTTCTTGACCAGTAATACTTTTTGAATCATGTATCTTAGATTCCTTATATAATTTTTATTACCTGAAGACTTATTGAGATCTTTTGTGTAATTAATTTATTTTTGTCAAGTGCTTGAGGTATAAACAGTACAGGAGTATCTTACAATGTATTCTCATTTAAAGGGATTACAGAAGACCCGAGTGATATAAATTTGCATCGTAAACTTGTGAAGGCAGACATGTCAAAAAAATAACACATTGAATATTGAATGTGAATATAATAAGTTCAGGGAAAATTTTTTTCCTCTTTTATTCTTTTATTAAGGGTTTACCTTCTGAAACCTTTTTTAAAAAATATATCTGCTCAGATTCTTCAACTTGTATAAGCTCATGAATACATTAAAACTTGAACTTAATGTCACTAGCTATTTCCAGATGAGCCAAGGGCTCAATCCTCCTATATCTGTTCAGATTTAGAGGCTATTTTCCTGCATGACACTGCCTGTAAAGACCAAAGCATGAGTGTCGTATGACAATTATTACTTTCTATATGATATGCTAGCTTTTAGAAACTTGTAAGTAGCACAGTCTGTAGATACTGTGAATCTTTAATGATTTTTCTTTAATCTTTTAGAAAAGCATCTTCACTATTTTTAAAAATGTCAAACCATGTCCTGTGAGCAGAAAAATACATCTTTCCAGGAACTGCACAGGAGGCTAGGTGTACAATCAATAAATTTCTTCAATGCTAGTTACAAAATGGTCACAGTTATATCTTTCTTTGGATTCTACTCTGAGAAAGGAAAATAAGAAATCAGAAGTAGAATAGTAGGAAACAGAATATTTGTGACTTTAATCTTTATAACCTCTCTAAAGTGTGATTATAATTTTGATAGTCATATTTAGAACACTTTCATGTACACAATAGATGTAAGAAAAATATACCAGTAATTTAACAAGTAAATTGAGATCAAAGAACATAGGGTGAGTGCTTCAGGGAACAGAGAACAAAATGAAGGAAGAGCTCATTTTTGATTTAGAGAAAGTTTAATGAAATCAAAAGTTATGATTTTCAAATGTATTTCAAGGAGTTTCTTAAAACTAGGTAGGCATGTGAGCTTTCTCTGCTTTTTTTCTGTTTGATCTGCTGCTTCATGTGGGCCCACAATTTATTAAAATAAACTAAGGTTGCACCTGCACACATATACATGTACATATTCATATGTATATGTAGATATGTGCATAAAAATATAAATAAGTATATACAAAGATATATTTTTATGTTGAAAACTATAGGTTAAATTTCATCTGGAAAGTACAGGGAGCCCAGTAAAGACAGGAGTACTGAACCATGATTGAGAAAAAATGATTTAAGAAAATATCACATGCTTTTTCAATGGAAATTCATAATGTTCATATTTATCCCATAGTCTACTTGTATTAGGGTTCTCTAGAGGAACAGAATCAACAGGAAATATTATTATAAAAAGGGGACTAATTAGGTTGGCTTATGCAACCAGAAGCTGAATAGTCCACAATGGCTTTCTACATGCTGCAGAGCTGCAAGAACCAGTAGCTGCATAGTGCAAGAGGCTGAAGTCCCAGAACAAGAGGGATCAATGGTGCTACCCTAGTCTGAGATTGAAGGCTTCTGGAGAATCACTGGCAGAGTCTGCTTTGGAAGAATGAAGAAGAGAGAGTCTGATATCCTCAGATGATTGCAGCAGCAATCAAGAACCCATTCAAGAAGAACCAGCTTGCATCAGCTGCTGCTTCCTTGTTCTTCCAGCTTTTATTCTATCCAAGCCATTATCCTATTGGACAGTGCTACTCATGCTTACAAAGGTTCCCCCACATGCCAATCATTCCTAGACACACCCTGATCAACACACCCATAAGGCTCTCAATCCTTGGCATCTCTTAATCCAATCAAGTTGACAATTCAAATTGACTATTACATGAGTGTAGCAGACAAATAGTTAGGCCCTACAGGATTTCATTTATTTATTACAATTAACCAATTCTGAAAAGACTTCAAATTCTTACAATCATCTTCATATAAAGTTGGACATCCCCAAAGTAGCTTAAAATTCCTTTTATAACCTGATCTTTACTTAATTCTTCATCCTCATCTTGGGCCAATTCTCTGCAGAAATACTGAATTATACTTGTAGCATGATATGCTTTCTTCTCTAGGTGCCCATGCAGTTTTATTGTTGATTTATCACTTTTCTCTTTTGTAAATCTTTTTCATCTCTCTCTTGTCATCTTCAAAGTCACATGCTTTAGTAAGCATTCATTAATCCTTAAGAATAGATTACACTTTCTTCCAACTTAAGATCCTATGCTTCTCTTGTCTTTGTATTTCCTGAAATTTTCTGATAATCATATAGAAGTTAAGGATAGCCTTGTGGATACCACAGACTGGTGTAGTTAGGAGGAAGGAATAATGGGAAGATGCTGGTTAAATGAGACAGGTAGGAGGAAGAAGTTTCAAGATCTATTGTACTGAAAGTTGACTACAGCTAATGAGGATAAACTGTAGTTTTGAAAAAAATGTAGAGAGTAGATGTTATGTTCTCTAACCATAAAACAAACAAACAAACATAAAACAATACTCATGGAAAAAAATAAATGTGTCAATTAGTAAGATGAAACAAATCTACAATGTGTAAATAGTTCAAAACATTGTGTTATATGTAATAAATACATACAATGTTACATGTCAATTTTGGGGGAAGTAATTTTTTTTGTAAAATACAATATTAATAAATAATTGGAAAAATAAACAATGCTTGTGGAATACTCTCTTTGTCTTCTTTCTCATGGTAAAATTGATATAAACTTGAACCACACTGTCATTAAAATAATAAAATATCTGGTATACAAATCCATACAAATAAAAACAGAAATAAAATCATGTGTGGCTATTGCCATTATTGATCAGAACACTCTTAAAACTATTTTAAAATGCATACAGTATGCTTCACATATTTAAAGGACACAATTTGATAAGTTTTGACAAATGTTGGAAACCATGAATCACTTTAATCAACATAATGAACATATTTGTCATCCCAGCTGTTTTTTTATTTCTCCATAAAAATCCACAAGACTATTTGCTATGTCCTGCCTTCTTAGCAAAGAATGGAGTCCTGCTGTCATCACAGATAAGTCTGCATTTTCTAGAATTTTGTATATGATGGGACTACAGACTGTATATACTTTTACTCCTGGCTTCTTTAGTGTAATTATTTTGAGATTCTTCTATGTTGTAGTGCAGAGATCAGAATTTGCATTTTTTAATCGAGGAGGTACATAGTCAATCTATTAGGTTTGGTGGTATATATCAGATCTCTGTCATATAGTTTTTGTTTGTGTATCCCAATCCTTTTTCATGTAAACACATTTGTAGCTTAGAGACCACATAAAAATAGAGCATGGCCCAGATCAAGCCTAGGATTATAATTTGCTTATCCCTGTCAAAGTTGTCTTCTTTTCACATCTGAGTAGGATTCTATTTTATATAAAAATCAGATTTGTGTATCTATTTATTGTTTGATATTTGGTTTGGTTCCAGCTTTTGGTTATTAAAAATAAAGCCATTATAAACATTCATGGATAAGTCTCTGTACATACATTTATTTCCCCTTTTCAATGCTAAATACTTAGCAGTGAAATGTCTGGCAAGCGCATATATTTTAGAAACTGCCAAATGATTTTCCATATGTTTTGTATCATTTTCTCCTTGGAACCAATAGTGTATGAAAGTTCAAGTAACTTTATATCCCAGTCATCAATCAATGAAATCAATCTTTTAAAATTATAGACATATTTATGGATATGTAGGTTATTTCTTTAGGATTTTAGTTGACATTTTCCTAATGTCTAAGGATATTGAGCTCTTTTCATACATTAATGTGACATCCACGTGTATTCTTTGGTGCTGTGTGTATTCTAATCCTTTGTTCATTTTTTTAAATTTGTTCAATCATTTTCTTATTGGGTTTTGATAACTTTTTATATATTCCAGATTTAAGTATTTCATCAGATATGTAATTTATAAACATTTCCTCCAGTCTAGAGCTTTCTTTTCACTGTCATAACATTGTCTTTTGAAGAGAAGTATTTAATTCTGGTGACCCCCATATCATCCCTTTCTGTGTTATACATTGTGGTTCTGGTGTCCTCTCTAAGAAATACCAAGTCACAAAGGTTTTCTATTATGGTCTCCTACAAAGGTTATGTATTTAGGTTTTATATTGTCTGTCATCCAACTTGGCTTAATGTTTTGGTATATGATAGAAGGTATAGACTTTGTTTTTTGGTAACACAAATATATTGGTGGTGGACTATCTTAGCTTTTTCATGAGTAAACAAATTTGTACTTTGTTATTATTCTAAAAAGATGGCTTCATTAAGTACAGAATTCTAAGATAGGTTATTTTTTGTTTTTACAGTTTTAGAAAAACTGGATTACATGATTTCCAAAAGGCCAAGGAAAATAAGGAAGTATGAGTCCATTACAGGACATACAAAGTCCACAAAAACTGGAATAATCAGGCAGTGTGTACTGAGTGACCAGAAAGAATGTATGTATCATGTGTAAAGTTTGTCACATTTTCAGTGTTTACCATGGAATAATTTATGACTGTACAGTTCTGGTAATTAAAAAAAAACAGCAATAGTATTTCTAAATGAAACATGCCACTTTAAAAAGAAAATTTCCACTATAACTCTTAAAGCTTGAAAACCACTCATCAATATTCAAAATTTTCTCTGAAAGAGAAAGAGAGTATATTATAGTATATTACATTATTACATGCCAAAACATTCCATAAGTGTGGAAGAGATAAAACGGCAACACAGAAACTATGGGCAGAAGATAAAAGGAGATCAGTATATCAAATATTGTAATGAGACAAAATTTGAGAAATTAAAAAATGAGAATTAATAAAGATGATTAAATTAAGAAAATATTTGTTCATCTTAAATCCTCATATTCTTTATTAATGACACAAATTTTCTTACATACTTAGAACTCTCAAAACAGAAATAAAACAAAAGACTAATGAAGTTCCTACATATGGGTCAAAACTATAACAGAGATAGTTCTTACATGTTAAATGCTACCTTGTAACTTTACAAAATGATCTCCAACTGCAGACTACAGGAGTGGCAAAATTAGTGAGATTTCTAATAAGAAAAAAATGTCTGCCATTGCTATTCATATTTCCAATGTGGTTAATATGAATAGATAAATGGAAGAGCTTAATGCCAGGCACTGAGTACACACTTTGTGTTTGCTGGAATGAATTTTACTCGTCCCAACTCTTGTTATCATTTATTCTAGAACAACTTTAGACTGAGCAAGAGTGACAGTGGAAGTCCTCACAACAGAGATTGCCAAGATAGTGAAAGACAAGGAGGAAAGAAGGGAAAGAGAAAGGGGGAGAAAGAAAGAGAGAGAGGAAGGGGGGAGGGAAGGAGGAGAGAGGATAGTAACATGTCCTGTTAGGACTGTTTAAGAACTGTATATATAGATGCAAATATCTACATTATTGACATGCGCGATAACAAATTGTGTATTCAGTCTGAAAATCTGCACCTTACTGACATGTTAATAAATGTAAATCATTTGCATATATGGAGAAAATAAAATAGCATTCTTTTTATGGCCAATGCTAGTACTAATGGCACTAGCCGTTTTACTAGCATTACATGACTACTACTTGCACGGTACTTGAAAGGTACTCCTTGAATTTATTTCCATTATGCATGTATTTCCCAGCTTACTTTTACATGAAGTATCTTGCTTACTCAAATACAGTGAATGATGAAAACAGAGCTCATGGTCAGGTCAAAATCTGTCAAATTGCAAAAATCCAACTGAATTGCACAACATTACAACCAACTAAAACAAAATTGCACATTTCAAACAAACAAACAAAAGCCAGAGTCAGTTGACAAGGGGAGGTTAAATCCTTGCAACACATACCAAGGCAGGTCCCATGTTTGGTATCTGAACTTCTTAAAAACTTTCTGGAACTTCCCCAAGTCTGTCTCATCAGAATTCATTTCTCCTGCCAAAGCATTCCATAAGTGTGGAAGAGATAAAACTGCAACACAGAAACATATGGGCAGAAGATAAAAGGAGATCAGTGAGCAGGAAAATATGTTTCTTAAAATCTGTGCCGCAGTCATTTTTCTTCTCAGTTTTGTTGTTTGTTTTGCCATTGAATGCCCATAGCCAACATTAAAAATGTTTCTACACCACAGCAAAGAATAAATCAATTCAGACCCAAAAGAGACAATTCAGTTAATAAAATAACATTGACAAAAAAAAAAACAAGACAAAACAAAACAAAAAAATAACATCAACAAAGGGAAATCAAGTTGTGTATTTTATAATAAATTGTTTAGTTGGGGTGTTGTGCAAGCACAACTTGAATGACTAGTGACCAAGGTAAATTTTTCATTTAGAATTTTCTTTACCTGCAATGAGAAGGACTTCAATATCCTCATTCCTTTGTGTTTTATGCAATGTTTTTCTGTCACGGATCCTTAACCTTCTTTCAAGTATTATTTGTAAGAATTGGGTAAATTTCCACAAAGGATAAAAAGCTGTTTGAGAAATTGTTTAGTGTTCTAGCTCTTGCTATCCCAGCTGCCTACAAGGCTGGTCTCAATTTCTAATCCCTCCAGTAACCAACTGATAATAAATGACTCAAAACCCTATCTCAAATCATATCTTTGCTCTTCTTGGCATGACCAGTCCCCATTCTAAATCATATCCTTAAACTATCTGGTAATCTAAAACCACTAGGAAAACAATGACACTTTTTTAAAGCATAACCCAAGAGTTTAGAGACTATAACCCAGAGATTGAGGACAAATCTTAGAGCTCTTTGGGGGCAAGGTGCATTCTTTTATACATAGAAATAAAGAGAAATATCATTTTCAGTAAAATTATTTGAAAGGGGGAACTTCTGCATACAGCCAAAATTGAGTAATGGGTGGTTTCGGATAAAATCTCTTGCTTGAAACAACTAAAATGTTTGACAAATATACAAAAGAATGGCCTTTGGGATATTACACATTTAGGCAGAAAATGGCAGTGATCCTAGAGGAATGGAAAACAGATGAGGTTAACCTTGTGGTTGGTACATAGTAGCCCCTGGAGAATTTCCAGACTGTGACACAGTGAGAGGAGACAGGCATGATTTGACATTCTCCCTGGGGAGAAGAGATAGTGTTGAGATGCTGGGGAAGCTATGGTAGTTAGAGTTTCTGGGACAGAGTATAGAAGAGACAACTGAATCGATCAAAAGCCCTGGAAATCCGTTGGAGAGATCTACTTGGGTCTTCATCTGAGAACCAACCAATGCATATGTACTTGATCCCACCAGTCAGAGTGGAAAACCTTGTAATTCATGCATAAAATGCTCAAAAGATTATTGCCTCAAAAGTAGGATAGAACAAGCACCAGACTAAATGCTTGTTTTATCTTACAAAATCAATCAATAAAATAAAAATTTAAAAGCAAGACCTGAAAAAATAAAAAAAAGTTTCCAAGCAATTCTATTGTGACCTAGAACAAATATTAGCCTATTTATAAGAATAAAAAAAAATCAGAACCCTCCAAGGTAAACATACAATATTTAGCATCCAATTATAAATCACAAGCTATGCATAAAAACAAATTAAAAAAAACACCCAAAATTATGACCCATATAATTAAAAAAAAATTATTTAAAAAAAAGAGAAAAAGAACCAGAAATGACATAGATTATGGAATTAGCAGACATGGAAATTCAAAGAGTCTTCCATTTTTTAAAAAATTCCAAATGCAGATTCAACTAGCAACCTGAAAATTTGAATGAACTGTCTTGTGCATTGCAAAGGTACTTCCTTCAACAAAAACCTGTTGAATGAATAAAGTAATAAATTAATGAATATGTTTAAAGCTAAATGTTCAGTAAAACAATTAAAAACAACAACAAAGATACTTTATCTGTCTTGGTCAATTCAGACTACTACAACAATATCATAAATTAGCTTATAAAACAAGAAACATTTTTCACAGTTCTTGAGACTGGAAAGGTCAAGTTCAAGGTACTAAGACATTCAGTGCCTGGTGATGTCCCATTTTTTTGGTTCATAAATGGCTTCTTGCTGTGTATTCACAAGATAGAAGAGGCAAAGAAGCTCAGAACCACAGTTCTGTCTTGTAACCCAAGGCAAGCCATAGAAATTAGAGTTTTTCTTCTCCAAGGTGGAGCCTAGATATTTTAGTCTTCTCTTAAACTTTTTGTGTTGCAGCTGCTTATAAAGACATTCTCTGAGCTGGGTCAGGGAGTATACACATGTAATACCAGCAACTTGAGGCAGGAGGATCACAAGTTTGGGCAATATAGAGAGATGCTATCCCAAAATAAAAAGTAAAAAGAGCTGGGGGGGTAGGTCAGTGGTAGAGCAGCCCTGGATTCAATTGCCATGGAGCTGGGAAAGAGAAAGAAAAAGAAATTCTCTGGCCTTGTCCAATAGTGTGGTTCATAAGGCTGTTCTCATTCTAGAGAGTCCTATCCCATACCTGGGGGGAAGGATGGCTGGAAAATCTGAAAAGACAAGTCTTGTTGGATTTCCCCACCCAATGGACTAGTAACCATGCCTATGCAATAAAGTCTACATAGAAATCTAAAAGGACAAGGCTCAGAGAGCTTTTTGATAGTTGAGCATGTATAGGTTCTTGGACCATGGCCCATCCAGGGAGGTCATGGAAGCTTTGCATGCCTTCTCTATGCCTCTCTCCATCTCTATTCTTTGTAACCTCTTTTATAATGACCTGATTAATAACTGGTTCTATGAGTTTGTTTTTTTGTTTTGGTTTTTGGTTTTTGTTTTTTTGGTTTTTTTTTGTTTTTGGCACCAGGGATTGAACTCAGGGCTACTTGAGCACTGAGCCACATCCCCAGCCCTATTTTGTGTTGTGTTTTTATTTAGATACAGGTTTTCACTGAATTGCTTAGCACCTTGCCATTGCTGAGGCTGGCTTTGAACTCATGAGTCTCTTGTATCAGCCTCACAAAGTGCTGGGATTACAGGATTATTCTATGAGTTTTGTGAGCTTGTTCAAGCAAATTTGTTAAACCAAGGAGAGGTTCTGAGAACTTCAATTTATAGTTTGTTGGTCAGATACAGTGGTAAAAATATCAGTCTTGTGACTGGCACCTGAAGTAGAAAGTGGGGAATGAGTCTTCAACCTATGAGATCTGAATTTCCAGATATACCAGAGACACTATATTTAGAAGTAAATTGACTAGAGAACATCTATCTGGTGTGTGCTGCTGCAGAAAAGTTTGCTTGCTGATGAGGAAAATTCTCCATGCTTTTTGAGGTCACAGAATTGATGTGTATGGTGAGTGTATAGTAGGAGAAACTGAGTTGATTTTTCTTTCTCTAATGTCAGAGATGGTCTCTTAGAGGTGGTGACACTTCATCTGGAACCTGAATAATAAGAAGAAAATAGTTATATGAAGATTTAGGAAAGGATGTGAGAGTGATCTGCCTGCACCATCTGTCACTCACTGATCACATCATTTTATTTAGCTAATGTGTCCAGGCTAGGTATGTATCCCCTTTTTTTCTTGCTGCTCCATAAGTCTCCTTCCCTGAAGAAGTACCTTGCATCCAAGAGGACTATCTTCCCAGATAGAGTAGGACTGTTCTTCTGTCAAAGGTATGAAAGTAACAGTGCTCCTGTGATAGAAACTCCATATAAGTTCTCAAAGATTTAGGAAATACCATTATAGGTAAAATAAGAAGTTAACGAAAAAGCCATTAGGTTAGAACCCAGTTGAGATGTGTGATTGCCACTCTAGAGAAGATGGCCAGTGTTTCTTTAGGTTAAGGCATCATTTGTTAGAGATATGAGGGTTCAGATCATTTAGGAGCTTTCTACAAAAGGATATAGTTGGAGTGATTTGCTTCAAATAACTGGAGGAGTTAGAGAAGAACTTCATTAATATATATATTACAGAATATTAATTATATTTAATATATAGTTTATATTAAATTTTATATCATATCTGCTATTTCCAAATATGGACTTCTTAGAGAATTTTAAGCTGGAAATAAAGACAGTTGAATTGGAATATAGGCTTTTTAAAAATGTATTGTTCATCCTATGTATTTGTCAGCTTTTTCACTGCTATAACTAGAAGATATGACCATAACAACTGTAGAGAAGAAAAAGTTTATTTGGGAGCTCCCAGTTCCACAGGTCTCAGTTATGGATAGCCAGCTCCATTCATTGGGACTCAAAGTGAAACCGAACATTATGGCAAAAGAGTGTGGAAGAGAGAAGCAGCTTACATGATGATTAGGAAGCAGAGAAAGTCTCCACATTCCAGCTACAAAATATATACCCTTTAGCCACACCCCAATGAGCCACTTCTTGCAGCCACAACTTACCTGGCTCCAGTTACCACTCAGTTAATCCCACCAGAGATTGATTCACTGATTACATTAAGGCTATAACCCAATCACTTCTCCTCCAAACCTTGCAGTGTTTCACACATGAGCTTTTGGGGGACAACTCACACCCAAAACATAACATCCTATATTCTATATGAATACACATTGAGTGTAACTCCACATCATGTTCAGACATGTGAATGGGAAGTCATATTCCATATATAATATAACATATAATATATCAAAATACACTTTACTGTCATGCTATCTAAAAAGAACAAACAAAAAATGCATTGTTCACATGTTTATCCCCATTCATACTTACCTTTTGAAGTGGACTTGTTTATAGGATACAGTGTAATAATTAAATACATGTGTATTGATCACATCAGGGTAATTAACATTACTCTCAGGACCACCCCTGCTGACCCACGTGGGAGCCCAGGCCCAAGTCAGACCCAGGACTGCACTTGCTAAACTGCCAACTCATGTGGAGCCCAGGTCAGGACCAAGACCTCCCTTGCTGACCCACCAATCTGCACAGAAGCCCAGGCCCAGACCCAAGATTTCCCCTCTGACCTGTGCAAGGGCCTAGGCCCAGGATTGCTCCTGCATGGAGCAGAGGACCATGTGCTGTGGCTCCCCATTTACCAAAGTATGGCTCCCTTGGCCGGCCTCCATCTTAAGACATTACAACCTTCCCACATAATAGCCTCTAACAAGGGACAACAGACAGGGCCTGCCATATCATGGCATGCACAAGTGCTGCATCTTTGAATAGGCAACCCAAAGCCATTGTAAGGCCTGCTCTTTCTGCCCCATCTCTGAAAGTGGTTACATCTTGGGAAAGCCCCACTACCATCTTGAGTTACCTTTGGTACCACCGTCACCATCTTTAGTTGCAGTAGTATCCATCTGGGATCACTAGCTTGGGACTGGATGCCAATACCAAGGTACTTTCAGGTTTGACACTACCACCGACACCAATTAGGAAAGTAGAAACTTCCATCTAGGGATAACAGCCAGGACCATCACCAAGGTCACTACAGGCTTGGTTACATCAGAGGTATCCCTGTTAGGTGTGCTAATAGCCCACATCTTGTTGCAGTGACAGGAGAGTGCCTTGCACAGGGTTGCCTCTTTCTCTCTTTTCTCCTGTTAACAGCCAACTTCTTTTGATTCATCTTTCACTCTTCCTATGATCTAATACTTCTATGTTCTCACCTCCTATCTCATAAACAGCACATTCTACACCCCCCCCAGTTTCTGTTTGTCCACCATCACAATCTGTAGAGCCTTTTGCAAACCTACTGTTTATCTTGCAGATAATAATTGAACACATCATTTCTTTTTATTGTGACAAAACTGTAATCCCCTAAATAAAAACTGTTTGGTTTAAGCTGTATATTTTTTGCATTGGGTGCTGTTATATTGATCTCCTCTTTAAAGGAAAGTCATCAGAAACCTGCAGGAACACTATACGATTATAGGGTAGAAACTGTAATAATTTGGATCTGCACTGCTGGAGGGGAAGACACATGGAAAGCATGAAAAGACAAGGGAAGGAAGTGTCCCAAACAAACCAAGGTGATAAAATAATAGAATCCATTGACAACACAGTAGATGAAATGTCAGAGGAGTTCAGGATGTACATAATTAAAATAATCTGCAAATCAAACAATGACATAAGAGAGCAAAAATAGGCAACAGTTGATCACTCCAACAGGGATAAGAGAGCAAGTACATGTAGCAAAATATTACTTCAAGAAAGAGAGATTCTGAAAAAAAAAAAGAAAAAGAAATCCTTCAAATGAAGGTAACAATAAACCAAATTAAAAACTCAATAGAAAGCATCACCAATAGACTAGATCACTTGGAGGAAAGAATGTAAGACAATTGATGCAAAATATACACTCTTGAAAATAAAGTTGACCACACAGTGAAGATGTTAAGAAACCATGAACAGAACATCCAAGAATTACAGGATAATGGGATAATTTAAAGGAGAAGCCAAGTCAAGTAAACAACCAAAAACAAACCAAAATGACTGGGAATACAACTCATATTTCAGTAATAACCCTCAATGTTAATGGTTTAAACTCATTAATTAAAAGCCATAGTTTGGCAGATTGGATTAAAGAAAAGAAATACCCAACAACATGGTGCCTTTAAGAGCTTCATCTTATTGGAAAAGACATCCACAGACTAAAAGTGAAAGGATGGGAAAAAGCGTATAAATTACAGGGACTATGTAAACAAGCAGGGGTTCCCATCCTCATATCAGATAAAGTATACTTCAAACCAAAGTTAGTCAGAATGAATAAAGAAGGACATTTGCTATTGCTTGAGGGAATCATACATCAACAAGACATCACAATCATAAATATTTATGCCCCAAACATTGGATCACCTATGTACATCAAACAAACCCTTCTCAATTTCAAGAATCAAATAGGTCATAGTACAATAATACTGAATGACATTAACACACCTTCTCACCACTGGATAGATCTTCCAAACAAAAACTAAACAAAAGAAAAATATAGAACTCAATAATGCAATCAAAAATTTAAACCAAATGCCGAATGGTCTCTCTGATTAGTGGATGCTGATGAATAAGGGAGGTGGGAATGGGAAACATAAGAGAAATAGAGAAACACTGGACACGACATGGGGGAGATGGGGGGCAGGAAAGGGGAATGGGTATAGTAAAGATGGTTGATAAAAAATATATATAAATATATATATATACTGTTCATTGAAAGTGCATATAAAGATGTTTAATATGAAGAATGTAATCTGCTTATAATTTTGTGCAAAGTTAGAAAAATTATGATTGTAATAATTTTTTTTTCTATTTGCCTCAAGAAATATTTTCAGTGAATAGTGTGTACAGCTTCTGAAAATTTGTTTTTTTTCTGTTATGTTTGATACCATGTATTTAAATGCAACTTTTGAGAAAAATAAATAAAAATTAAAATTAAAAAAAAAAAATTAAGCTTAACAGACATACATAGAATATTTCATTCATCAACAAGCAAAGACACTTTTTTCTCAGAGGCGCATACATACTTCTCTAAAACAGATCATATATTATGATACAAAGCAACTCTTAGCAAATACAAAAAACTAGAGATATTACTCTGCATTCTACAGACCATAATGGAATAAAATTAAAAATCAATGATAAAGTAAAATATAGAAGCTATTCCAAACCTAGAGTCTAAATAATACACTACTGGATAGATGACACATGGATAGCAGAAGATATCAGGAGAAGATAGAAAGAATTCTTAGAGGTAAATGAGAACCCTGATACAACATGCCAAAATCTCTGGGACACTACGAAGGCAGTGCTTAGAGGAAAGTTTATTGCATTGAGCTCATTAATTAAAAGAATTAAAAGTCAACAATAAATGACCTGACATTACAGCTCAAAGCCCTAGAAAAAGAAGAACAAATCAACACCAAAAGAAGTAGAAAACAGGAAATAATTAAAATCAGAGCTGAAATCAATGAAATTGAAACCAAAAAAAATTCAAAAATTGACAAAACAAAAAGCTTCTTCTTTGAAAAAATAAATAAAATTGATAAACCCTTAGCCATCCTAATGAAAAGGAGAGTGAAAACTCAAAATTACTAAAATTCATGATGAAAAAAGAAATATCATGACAGGTAATATTGGAATACAGAAAATAATTATAAATTGTTTTGAGAATGTAAACTCCAATAAAATAAAAAATCTCAAAGACATTGACAAATTTCTAGAGACATATGATGTTTCCAAATTGAATCAGGAGGACATGCACAATTTAAACATCAATTGCGAGCAATGAAATAAAAGACACCAGCAGAAACCAACAAACCAGCCGGGCGCGGTGGCTCAAGCCTGTAATCCCAGCACTCAGGGAGGCTGAGACAGGAGAATCGCGAGTTCAAAGCCAGCCTCAGCAATGGCGAGGCACTAAGCAACTCAGTGAGACCCTGTCTCTACATAAAACACAAAATAGGGCTGGGGATGTGGCTCAGTGGTCAAGTGCCCCTGAGTTCAATCCCCGGTACCAAAAAAACAGAACAAAAAAAAAAAAAGAAAAAGAAACCAACAAACCAAGAAAAACCTAGGACCAGATGGATTCTCATCAGAGTTCTACAAAACCTATAAAGAACTAATACCAATACTTCTCAAATTATTCCATGAAATAGAAAAGGAGGGACCCCTTCCAAACTCATTCTATGAGGATAGTGTCACCTTCATACCTTAGCTAGACAAAGACACATCAAGGAAAGAAAACTTCAGACCAATGTCCCTGATAAGCAGATGCAAAAATTCTCTATAAAATTTTGTCAAATCACATACAAAAATACAATAAAAAGATAGTACACCATGATCAAATGGGGTTCATCCCAGGGATGCAAGTTTGGTTCAACATATGGAAATCAATAAACATAATTCATCACATCAATAGTCTTAAAGATAAAAATCCTATGATCATTTCAATAGGTGCAGTAAAAGCATTTAATAAAAATGCAACACTCTTTCATGTTTGGGACACTAGAAAAACTATGGATAGTAGTAGCTACCGTTTGACCTAGCTATTCCACTCCTCATTCTATAACCAGAGTACTTAAAATCAGCATACTATGGTGACACAGCCACATCAATGTTAATAGCAGCTCAATTCACAATAGCTAAACTGTGGAACCAACCCAGATGCCCTTCAACAGATGAATTGATAAAGAAACTGTGGTATATATATATACACAATAAAATATTACTCTATATTAAAAAAGAATGAAATTATGGCATTTTCAGGTAAATGGAGAATATCATGCTAATCCAAATAAGCCGATCCCAAAAAATCAAAGGCCGAATGTTCTCTCTGATAAGCGGCTGCTAATCCATAATGGGGGAGGAATATGGGAAGAATGGAGGAACTTCAGTCAAGGGGAGGAAAAGGGAGGGGACATGGGGGCAAGAAAGATGGTGGAATGAGATGGACATAATTGCCCTAGGTTCACGTGTGACAGCACATATGGTGCAACTCTACATCACGTACAACCAGAGAAATGAAAAGTTGTGTTCCATTTGTGTACAATGAATCAAAATGCATTCCTATATACTGTCATATATACCTAATTAGAACAAATAAATTAAAATAAAACATGGCCATCTCCTTAAATTTTTACATTAGGAACCTATATAATCCTTCTTTCTAGTTTTTATAATAAATATTACAAATTGTAATAAATTATTATTGTCACCCTATATTGCTATAGAACATGAGCACAAATTCTTCCTATCTAATTGCATTTTGGAACCCATTATCTGCCCGCCCTCTCTCCACCTGCCACTCCCACTTCCAGGCTATAATGACTATGACTACACTATTTCTATGAAATCAACTATCTTCTCCAAAAGTTGGAACTTGTGATATTTGTTTTTGTGTGCCTGGCTGATTTCACTCAACCTAATCTTCTTGATTAGTTCTCCAATTTTTTCGGCATTGTTGCAAGTGACAAGATATGTTTATGGTTGAAATATATTCCATTGTGTGTATATACCACATTACCCATTCACTCATGGATAGACTCTTTGGTGATTGCATATATTGGTTACTCTCAATTGTACATAATAAACAGAGAATTTTTGTGTGACTTTACTATACTTATTGCATTTCTTTTGGTTATATACCCAGTGGTGGGATGGTTGGATCATATGGTAGTTCTGTTTCTAGTTTTTTGAGGACTCTCCATACTGCTTTCCATAACACCTGTTCTAATTTTTATTTTTACCCAAAGCATATGCATTTCCTTCTCTGCAACTTCATCAGCATGCATTAGTTTTTTTTTTTTTTCAACTATAGCCTTTCTTAGTAGGGTGAGATATTTCATTGTGGTTTTGATTTGTGTTTTCCTGATGACTAGTGATGCTGAGCAATTTCTCATATACTTGTTGGTCATTCATTTATCATCTTTTGAGAAATATCTATTCAGATAATTTCCCCATACTTAATTCGATGAGGAGGAGGAGGAAGAGGAGGAGTGTTGCTCTGGAGTTATTTGAGTTTCTTATATAATCTGAATATTAATCCCTTATTGGATGAATAGTCTTTAAATATTTTCTCTTCATTCTGTCAATTATTTTCTTCTCTGTGTAGAAGCATCTTTATTTCATATAATCCTATTTATCTTTCATTGTTTGTGCTTTGAGTTGTTTATCCCAAATAAACATTGCTTATGAAAATATGTTGAAATATTTCTCCCGTGGTTTCTTCCAGTAGTTTCACAGTTTCAGAACTTACATTTAGCCTTTGATCCATTTTAAGTTCATTTTTGTACATAAGAGACAGGGACATAGTTTCATTCTTTTTCATGTGGATATCTAGTTTTCCTATCACCATTTATTAAGGAGACTGTCTTTTCTGCAGTGGATCTTTTTGATACCTTTGTCAAAGATCAGTTGATTGTAGATTTATTTCTGAGAAAGCTCTTTCATCTGTCATTCTATGTGTTTTTATGGCAGTTGCATAGTCTTTTGGTTACTATAGCTCTGCAATATATTTTGAGGTCAGGTATTGTGATGCTTTGAGATTTGCTCTTTCTGCTGAAGGTTACTTTAGTTACTCAAATCTTTCGTGGTTTCATATAAATTTTAGAGTATTTTTTTCTATTTCTCTGATGAATGCCTTTTGTATTTTGATGGGGATTTCATTAAGTCTATAAATCACTTCGGTATAGTATGACAATTTAACCATATTAATCCATGAACACAGGGAGTTTTTCTGTTTGGTGTGTGCATGGGTTTGTGTGTGTATGCATGTACAAATCCACCTCTGTTACTTTCATCAGTGCTTTATAAGTTTAATTGTAGAGATCATTTATTTCTTTTGCTTAAATTTATGCCTAGGCATTTTTTTTTTTTGGTAGATTTTGTGAATGGGATTGTTTTCTTGATATCTTCTTCAGCAAGTACATTATTGAATCATAAGAATGCTAATTTTTCATTGTGGATTTTTTTATTTGTCAAGGTCACTAAATTTGTTTATTGGTTCTAATCATATTTGTGGGGGGAGCATCTTCAGGTTTTTCTATGAATAAATATAAATACATTGACTTCCTTTTCTGTTTTTAGTCTTTATTTCTTTTTCTTGTCTAATTACTCTTAAGACATCCATTTTTATGTTAACAAATATTCTTGCCTTGTTTCACATCTTAGCAAAACCACTGCTTTTCCCTGTTCAGGAGGATACAGGTTGTGGGTTTGTCATATACAGCTTTTATTGTGTTGAGGTATGTTCATTCTACACCTAATTTTTTGAGTATTTTTTTTATGAAGGGAGGTTGAATGAACAAATATGTTTTCTGTATCTATTGAGATGATCATGTGTTTTTCATCCTTCTTGTTGATATGATGTGTTATATTTATTGATTTATATACATGGAACCACCGTTACATCCTTGGAACATATCCCACTTGATCATTTTTCATTGGCCTATTTTTCTACTCAGTAGTTTTTACATAAGAAATAACTAGTACAAAATCAATCTTTCAAAGTGTTCTTTAACTTATATAGTGATTATTGATTTGAATTTGGCTGTGGTTTTTGGCAATTTTGAGATATTCAGAATCATTCTTATTTTTTTTAGTCCTTAAAAAAAAAGCTCTTAGGAATCACAGAACATTTCTGGATATTTTAATGTCTATTTATTGCTGGATAGGTCCATTTATTTTGATGCAATTTCAAGCAGGTAAAATAAATCTCAGTTATATTTTCTAATTTAATTTTGAAGCTTTTTGAAATGATTAAGAAAATGGATTATTTGATATCAAATAGGAGAAAAGGTAATTTTCCTAATTTTGTAGAATGATTCATTAGAGTATATTTCATTTAGATATATGAAATATATTGGTCTAGTAAAATTATTTCATAATTTAGAGTGAATTTTTTAAAAATTACATATGTTCAAATTTTCTGGGTATGAAAAATGAACAATTTAATGACCAATATTTTTTGACTCAACAATCTTGCAAATTATTTGTGAGAGTAAACATAAATTATGTCTGCTATGAGGAAAATGCCTACATCACTCCAATGTCCAAAACATGTCTTCCCTATGTTTAATAAATTTGGTACATTTTGGATAGTAGTTTGTCACTCAAACCATATTTTTTTACTCCATATAAATTAAAAGGACTTCTGGGCATGGTGGCACATGTCTGTAATCCTAGCAGCTGGGGAGGCTGAGGCAGGAGGATCATAAATTCAAAGCCAAAGTCAGTGAAAGTCAGGTGCTAAGCAACTCAGTGAGACCCTGTCACTGTATAAAATACAAAATAGGGCTGGCTAGGGATGTGGCTCAGTGGTTGGGTACTCCTGAGTTAAATCCTTGGCACTCCCCTGAAAATAAATAAATAAATAAATAAAGACTAATTTGGAAATCAAATTAATTATTTACACAATACTAAAGTAGGTAGTACATGTCATTTTGGCCATATTAGGTCCTACTAGTGAACACATTGAATATAGTGCAATAATAATGAAATTAAGAGAGTTGATTATGCATACAATAATTGTATTAATATTATTTAGAAATATTTGATCTTGACATTTTAAAGAATTATTTAGTGTTTGGAATCAATAAGATAACTTTTAGGTCTTCTAAATTTATATTTCAAAGCACACAGAATTTTCTGCATCCTTTTTGTGGGTCTGACTTGGTTGTCTACACAATGAATATTGACAAAAGGCAAAAAGCTCATTTTGTCATGGCAGAGTTCATCCAGCTCAGTAATTGGATGTAGCTTCTGTTAATTTTATCCTCATTTTATTAATTTGATTTTAAGGTATTTTACCTCATTTTTAATGTTCTTGGGTTTATTTACACACACATTAGAGTTCGCTCTTTCTGAGGAACATAGTACATAGACTTTAGGTAGCAACTCTACAGGAAAAATAACTATGTCCTTTAGTTGAATCATAGTTTTCAAAAATATGAGGGAGTTCATAAATATCTTTATGTTTTTGCAGAGTTCTTTTGTGTATATTTTTAATTTTTCCTTACATTCTTCATTTATGGAAGAGGATTACAGTGCTATATGTATATATGCACACACACACATGTACTCACACAACAAAGATCATCAACTCAGTGGTTTGACTACAATTTTTTTTGGCTCTACAACGATGTGAATGTAATATGCATTCAACAGAAACTTCACTTTAAATTTTATTTTTTCCCTAGGCTAACAAAATATGGTGGAATATTCTCTGGTATAGCTGGGCAGCATTGAGCCTTAGCTCTCAGTCAGACACATAATCTTGAGGGTAAAACAAGGGATGCTTTATATTGTACTGTGATGCTAAGCTATGCTGTTTTGTAGGTTAAAATTGTGAATGCATTTTCAACTTATATTTTTAACTTACCATGGTTTTACATGGGTTTACTGGGACATAACACTGTTGTTAGGTGAGGAGTCTATATTTAAAAACATACTTTTATCTTTATGTTTTTAACCTATGTAAAGTGACTAAATACAAGACTTTAAAAGTTTGCCAGTTAATTATTGAAATAAAATTTGGTTTTAAAAAGCTAGAATTTGTTCAAGCTTAATTATTTTTAAAGAACACTTCTTGCATTAGATTTTTGGCACTTACATCTTGCAAATTTGGGATCATGCTGATTTTTTTTTTTAATGAGGAAACTGTACTTCCTGATTTATTGGTTATATCATTAAAGAATAGATGAGCCTGCATGTGGAACAAATTATTTTTTATTCTTAATTTTATATTTTCAAGAATTAGGCCAGATTTTTAAGCTCCCTGTGGTTTATGCAATCATATGTCAATAGCCATAAAAGAAACAGCTCTTACATCTATACATAAATGGATTTTTCTACTTGTTTAGCATTCAGAGAATATGGGGCTATTGTGTGCCAAAAGCTATAACATTTTCACAGAAAATTTAGTGTTTCTTCCTGCTGACTACTGTAATTGATGTGATAAAAATAGCAGGCCTGAACTTTAGCCTGTGTACTCAGAGGGAATTCTTCCATAGTTACATATAATAAGGTTAGTGCCAACATATATATCCTCATGGAAATATGATGATATGTTCATATTCCTGCAGATATTAGATTGCCAAAATGCAAGAGGCAGGATATTTGCGGTATATCCATCTCTTAACCTGTCAAGTGGTTAAGGAAAGAAACAAACATATGACCCAAAATTTCTATCAAATTTTTTTTTCCTATTTCATAACTTTGAGGAGGATAGGAAGAAGAAATGAATGGGATAATATAATATTGAAAATTGAGGGTATCACAATTCATTATCTATATATACCATGGCATCAGTATTAATACTAGCAAGATGGATGATTTAGAAATGATCTTGTGGTCCATATTAGTTCAAGCAATACACTGGATAATTTAATGGTCTGGTCTCACGTGATTTTCCTGAGGACAAATTCAAGAATGTTTAAGTTGGTAATATCTCAGGACAAATACAAGAATTTTTAGAAGTTAGCAACATCTTAATGCATTTTCATGAGTCTATTTTATGTAGACTTTAAAAAGAGTTTATTGATTTTTCTACAATATTTTTACAATCTTATTTCCCATAGTATGTTTATTTGTCAGTAAGCTATTTTAAAATATATATTATATGCATGGGAAATTGAAAAAAACAGTGTTTTTTACATACATGTTCAAAATTATAACTGAGCACTCCATAAATTTGTACAAATAAGATTTTTTAAAAATTTAAAATTATGTTTCATAGTTCTTCCATCAACCAAATGAAATGTGAGCAATATAGATATGTAAATATTTCAAAACAGCAATTGCAAGTGCAATCAATTCTTTTGTCACTATGTTCAGATCAAAGGCATCTTTAGGGAAACTCCTGCTACTCCTGTCATCTAAGTGCCTTCTCTGTTTTGTCAAAAATCCTTTGAATTCCTATTAGTCATGGTTTAGAGTCCCATATTCTCTCAGAACTATTGGTCTAACATCTACCTATTTGCTCTGATAGTTATATTTCACAACACTGATTTTACCTTCTATGTCAAGTATATCCTAGGTATATGTATTGATTTCTTTTGACTTACATGATATAACAATCAGTGTTCTCCAATAGAATGTGTATTAAATAGTTCATGGTTAATGACCAGTAAGTTTTGAAGCTTGTATGAGATAAAAATAAAGTTGATGGTTTTGTGTGTGTGTCTGAGTCTTTCTAATTTCAGGTTTTCACAATCATGCAAATTCAGTGTACAACTCATCATAGGGCCCAAGTCATAAACAATGATGAACATTAATAAGAATCACTTTGGCAATCTCTGTAACACTATTCTAACAATGTACCTAGGAGAAAGAGCTCAGTATTATCTTAACCTACACATGACGAAATTGAGCATAGGCAAGATTTGAATTCCTATGCTCATCACTTTGGTTTACAGCAAAGTGATGAGTCTGTGATTCAGTGCAGCTGTTGTACCTGGAGGATGCAATCTCTTTTACTAGACTTTCTGCATTGAATGCCACTCAATGCTATGCCATTGAAACCAGGGTTTTGAGGTGAAACTCAATTCACTGTTTCTGCTGGCAAGTGGGGTCTACACAAGCTGCAGCTCTCTATAGCTGAGAAATGTTGCAGCCCTTAATTGGGGGCTATGCCCTCCATTGTTGGAGCAGACCACAGTAGCTCACCATTTCTTCTTTCAGGGTTCCTGTATTGTGAATTTGAAGAATGAAATCCACAGACCAGGATAAGTAAGTGTAAGAGTGAGATTTATTTAAGAATAGAAACAGGAACAGGAGGACTCTTGCAGTACATGAGGGGTCCCTATAGCAGGTTTTCTCCAACTAAGTGTACTAATCTAGATGTTTATATAGCACTTGGGTCACTGTTATTGGCCTGAGCATATGTTAATTAGAGTTTGGAAAAATAATAATAATGCTTTTGAATAGCCCTGAATCCCATTAAGGTTTCTTACTTCATTTTTTCCTTGCTTTGGAAAGCACGAGGTTGAAGTCATTGAATTGTGCATGCTCAGTGGGGTATCTGGCATTGCAATGCTGGTAGGAGTGCCCTTCTACAGCGGGCATCTCCACTATGTTCAGGCATATATGTCAAGTGGAATGACAGTTGGCTTGCCTCAGATCCCATGCTTCAGGCCCTGCCCCTATGGTAAGCTTTGCATGGCAGCTGGTGCTTGCTACCTGTGCTTCAGCCCACCTGGCTGCTATTCTCTGCTGCTGTTTCTCAGCAGGGACCAGCGAGCTGGCTGCACAGTGTGGCAGCTAGGGAGCTATCTAACCGTCATCGGGCAATCCTGAAACCTGATCACCTCCTTTAACGTAAATTCCTGTTATCATCCACCTTCTGTTTGAATAACTTCTTCAAGAAAAAAGAGAAAAAAAAATTAGTATACTAAACTTGAGTGTAACATTATGTGAATAATTTTAAGCAAACAGACCTTAAAATATTTAAACAGTATTTTTGGTTTTTTGCATTTTAATTGCAACTTTCTAAGTTTATAAAGTTGCATTTATAAATAATGGTGCAATTTGTTGTTCCATATTTATATATTCACACAATGTAACAATATAATTTGGTCAATATCATTCTCCATTATTTGCCCTTTTCTTCCCCTCCTCCCTCCCCCTTCTCCCTCTCCTCTAGTCTACTGATCTCTCTTCAGTTTGCATGAACTCTCCCTCCACCTTTCTTTTCCTTTTCCCTCTTTGGCTTTCATATGAGAGAAAACATATGACCTTCTGAGTCTGGTTTATTTTGCTTAAGATGTTCACAAGCTTCATCCATTTTCCTGCAAATAACAATATCATTTTTTTCTTTTTGACTGAATAAAACTTTATTGCATATATATATTTATATATGCGTGTATATATATGTATATATATATAAAAATATCTCAATATCAATCTCATTTTTTTATCTGTTCGATTGGTACCTAGGCTGGTTACATAGTTTGGTTATTGTGAATTGTACTGCTATAAACATTGAAAGGACTGTATCACTATAGTATCATGCCTTTAATAGGATAAATACTAAAGAGTGGTATAGCTGGGTCATATGGTGGTTCCATGTCTAGTCCTTTGAAGAATTTCTATATTTCCATAGTAGCTGTACCAATTTATAATCCCACCAACAGTGTAAGAATATTTCTTTTCTTCTCTAGCATTTATTATTGTTTGTATTCTTGATGACTGCCATTCTGTGTATGAGGTAAAATCTCAATGTAGTTTTGATTTGCATTTCCCTAATGGTTAATAATGTTGAACATTTTTCATATATTTGTTTGTCTTTTGTATTTCTTCTTTTTAGAAAGTGTCTGTTTAATTCATTTGTCCATTCATTCATTGTGTCATTTATTTTTTGGTGTTTTGAGTTCTTTATACATTCTAGATATGAATCCTCTGTCAGAGGAGTACTTACAAAGATTTTCTCCCACTCTGTAGTTCTTTCTTCACACTCTTCATTACTTCCTTTGCTGTACAGAGCTTTCTAACTTCATGATATCTCATTTATTAACCCTGGGCATTATTTTCTGAGGTTTCAGGGTCATGTTGAGAAAGTCATAGACTGTGCCTACATGCTGGAGTGTTGACCCTGTGTTTTCTTATAAGGGTTGCATAGTTTCTGTTCTGATTTCTAGATATTTGTTCCATTTGAAGTTAATTTTTGTGCAGGTGAGAGATGGTCTTGTCATATTTTTTTACATATATATATATACATATATATATATGCAATCAGTTTTCTTAGCACCATTCTTTAAAAAGGTTGTCTTTTCTCCAATATATGTTTTTGGCAACTTTATCAAGGATCAGATGACTATGTGGGTTTGTTTCTATTCTGTACCATTGGTCTATGTGTCTGTTTTATGACAGTACTGTGCAGTTTTTGTTTACTATAACTCTGTAGGATAATTTGAAGTTCACTATTATAATACCTCCAGCATAAATAAAATTTAATACAACTGTTTTCAGGAAGTTTCAGTCAAAATATTATGACCACATCTGTAGCTGAACAAATTGGAATTAGGTAAATTCTGATGTAAAGATGGAAAAATTATAGATGCAATCTCATGTCTGTAATCTTTTCATGTACATGTATACATACATAAAAATTACATAACCCCATTTCAGTTATTTGGTTTCAATCAACTAATTAAATAACGGAAGATATATGTATTACAGACTACATTCCACATAGTGAGCTATGTCCTGGCTGTCTCTAGCCATTTTGGATTAAGATGTGAATAAGCTTCCTAATGACTTTGTGTGTGTGTGTGGTGCTGGGGATTGAACCCAGGGCCTTATGCATGTGAGGCAAGCACTCTACCAACTGAGCTATGTCCCTAAATCCCCTAATGGCTTTTATATGTAAACTTTGGCCTGGTGATTAAGTCACACATAAAATTTGTGCTCATCTTTCCACATCACTTTCTTTTATAGACATCTTACAAGCATTTCCTTTCAGTGTTCTCTGATCTATGAAATAGAGAAATTACTGCATTGTAGCCCTGTTTTCTCATTTGACATTGTTCTCTGAGAGCTTTAGTGGGAGACACTGATTTAAAATGCTATTTAACTTAAGTGTGTCTATGAAGGCCAACTAGCAAAAGACCAAACAACCTGCCAAAGAAAGTAATAAAAACTACAGTAGCTGTAGGGTACTAAGTATTTTACACTCTTATTAATTTGAACATTTTCCAACTGACCTCTGAGGTTGTGATTAATTAAAGATAAGTTGAGGGCAGATTTCACTGTCCTCTTACTGTACATCATCTATGAGGCAGGTCTCATTATTTCTATTGACTATACATCCTTCTTCATCTCCCTTATCCTTGCCAATATAACCTTTACAAAATTTAACAAATCATACTTTTAGAGTGACAGATTAATTTTCATTTATTTAGAAATCAGGGATCTAAAAATTTCAAATAATGATAAAAAGAGCTCATTGATTCTAAAAAGTGGACTCAACTAAGATTCTTTTAAAAATATCATCTCAAGAAGTGACATCTAGTATTTCTGAAGTCCTGACTGAATGAGCAGGACTGAATGGATTATAAAAGTAGAAGAAAACATTTAAGGAAGAATATTATTCACAAAATAGAGATGGTGAGAATTTCTTTCATATGTTACGCAGATAGGATCAGAATTAAAGAAAAAGAAGCATTAACTTACAACTGGCCTTCCTGAGGAGCTAGAACCTTAAGCACAGGATGCAAACAGAGCAGAAGTTGGCTAAGGTATTGTACATCTAGCATTTTCTTTATGGCAGGAGATATTTGGATGTTGACACTAAGCCAGGCTAAAGGAAGCAATATATGCCACTCCACTTGAAGGAGCACAGTAGCACCTACAATCAGCCAGATAAGGTATTTCAAAAGCCAACCTAATAGAAAGCATTCACATGCAAAAAATCCGCATTACAAGCTTTTGTATCAACCAAAGCTGAAAATGGTCCCCTAATGTAGTACTAGTATAGAAGGAGAGCCAAAGAGAAAAATATATTAAACATATAATAAAAGCTCTATGTTGGCACATTGACTTCCTTAGACCTAGAGAACAGATTGCATAAAAAATTTCACCCCTGAAACTTCAAGCCCAAACCATAGTCTTACTGTTGGCTATAACCTGATCCTGGTAATGCACTCTTATCGTAATGTCCTAGCCACATGAGTGAAGGACAAAAGATCACAAATAAGAGGAATGGGTACTGATACAATAAGAAAAATTTGTTTATTATATCTATACTGAATTTTAAGATACATAAATAGATAACAGAAATTAAGTTTTATTACCTTTGGAACATGATCAGATTTTAGTTACATTATTCTCACAAAATATGAGAATATGAATAATCAAACTTACAAGTTATATGTTTTGATCCAAATGTGTTTAAACTGAAAATTAATAGCATGAATATAAGTTACAAAATATAGTGACTTAGCCATTGAAAATGCATGTTTCAACTAGGTGTAGTAGTGTATTCCTGTAGGTCCAGCAGCTTGGGAAGTTGAGGATCACAATTTCAAAGTCAGCCTCCACAATGTAGGGACTAAGCAAATTAGCAAAACCCTGTCTCAAAATTAAATAAATAAATAAAAGGGCTGGAGATGTGGGTCAATGTTTCAGTGCCCTTATGCTCAATTCTTGGTATCAAAACAAACAAAACAAAATACTCAAGGAACTATTTGGCGTAAGGCTATATATTGTTTGCATTGGATGCTGTTAATATTGATTTATCCCTTAAAGGTGAGACATTGGTAGCCTACAGGGGCATTATAGGATTATAGGGTAGAAACTGTAATAACCTAGATCCTCACTACTAGAGGGGAAGACACATGGAAAACATGAAAAGATAAGGGAAGAAAGTGCCCCAAACAAACCAAGATGATACAATAATAGAATCCACTGACAGCAGAGTAGAAGAAATGTCAGAGAAGGAGTTCAGAATGTACATAATTAAAATGATCTGCAAGTCAAACAATGACATAATAGAGCAAAAACAGGCAACAATTGATCACTCTAATAAAGAGATAAAATAGCAAATACATGTAGCAAAAGATTACTTCAAGAAAGAGAAATTCTGAAAAAAAAAAAACAAAAAAGAAATCCTTGAAATGAAGGAAACAATAAATCAAATTAACAACTCAATAGAAAGCATCATCAATAGACTGAATCACTTGGAAGACAGAACCTTAGACAATGAAGACAAAATATATGCTCTTGAAAATAAAGTTAACCACATAGTGAAGATGGTAAGAAACAATGAACAGAACATCCAAGAATTATGGGATAACATCAAAAGACCAAATCTAAGATTTGTCAGGATAGAGGAAGGCACAGAGATACAAACTAAAGGAATGTACAACCTCTTCAATAAAATGATATCAGAAAATTCCTGAAACATGAAGAATGAATTGGAAAATCAAATATATTAACCTTGCAGGACACCACATGTACAAAATTACAACAGATCTACAGCACAACACATTATAATGAAAATGCCTAGTATACAGTATAAGGATAGAATTTTGAAAGCTTCAAGAGAAAAATTTCAGATTATATATAGCAGGAAACAAATTCAGATCTCAACAGATTTCTCAACATATATGTTGAGGAATACTCCTCAGAACTAGGAGATCCTGGAACAACATATACCAAACTCTGAAAGAAAATGATGCCAACCAATAAACTTATATCCAGCAAAAGTAAGCTTCAGATTTGATGATTAAATCAAAACTTTCCATGAAAAACAAAAGTTAAAAAGTTCACAGTTAGCCAGGCGCAGTGGCTCAAGCCTGTAATCCCAGCACTTAGGGAGGCTGAGACAGGAGAATTGTGAGTTCAATGCCAGTTTCAGCAATGGCAAGGTGCTAAGCAACTCAGTGAGACCCTGTCTCTACATAAAACACAAAATAGGGCTGAGGATGTGGCTCAGTGGTCGAGTACCCCTGAGTTCAATCCCCAGTACCAAAAAAAAAAAAAAAAAAAAAAAAAAAAAAAAAAAAAAAAAAAAAAAAAAAATTCACAGTGAGAAATCCTGCACTACAGAACATTCTTGGCAAAATATTCCATGAGGAGGAAATGAAAAACAATAATAAAAATCAGCAAAGGGAGAAACTATACTAAAGCAAAAACCAATCAAAGGAGAAACCAAGTCAAGTAAAAAACCAAAATTACTGGGAGTACAAACCATATTTCAATAATAACCTTGAATATTAAAGGCCTAAACACATTAATTAAAACACATAGACTGGTAGATTGTATTTAAAAAAAAGAAAGGAAAAAAACCAACAATTCACTGCCTTCAAGAGACTGATCTTACTGGAAAACGCATCCACAGACTGAAAGTAAAAGGATGGAAAAATCTTACCACTCACATGGACCACGTAAACAAGCAGGGGTTTCCATTCTCATATCAGAGAATGTGGACTTGAAACCAAAGTTAGACAGAAGGGATAAAGAAGGACATTTCATATTGCTAAAGGGCATCATACATCAACAAGATATAACAATCATAAATATTATGCCCCAAATATTGGATCACCTACATACATCAAACAAACCCTTCTCAATTTCAAGAATCAGAAAGACCACAGCACAATAGTACTGGGCGACTTTAACACACCTCTTCCACCACTGGATAGATTTTCCAAACAAAAACTAAACAAAACTATAGAATTCAATGATACAATCAATAATTTAGACTTAAAAGACATACATACAATATTTCATCCATCAATGAGTGAATACATTTTTTTCTCAGCAGTACATGGGTCCTTCTCTGAAATTGATCATATGTTATGCCAAAAAGCAACTCTTAGCAAATACAAAAAATAGCGATACTACCCTGAATTCTATTTGACTATAATGAAATGAAATCAGAAATCAATGATAAAATAAAAAATAGAAGCTACTTCAATACCAGGAGACTAAATATTATGCTATTGAATGATGCATGGATAACAGAAGACATTAGGGAGAGATAAAAAACATTCTTAGAGGTAATGAGAATTTTGATACAACATACCAAAATCTCTGGGACACTATGAAGGCAATGCTAAGAGGAAAGTTCATTGCATTGAGTTCATTAATTAAAAGAATAAGAAGCCAACAAATAAACAACCTGACATTACATCTCAAAGTCCTAGAAAAAGAAGAACAAATCAACACCCAAAGTAGTAGAAGACAGAAAATAATTAAAATCAGGGCTGAAATCAATGAAATTGAAACAAAAGAAACAATTGAAAAAATTGACAAAACAGAAAGCTGGTTCTTTGAAAAAATAAATTGTTGAACTCTTATCTACTCTAATGTAAACAAGGAGAGCGAAAACTCAAATTACTTACATGTGTGATGAAAAATGAAATATTGCAACAGATACCATGGAAATGCAGAAGATGATTAGAAACCATTTTGAAAATTTATACTCCAATAAAATAGAAAATATCAAAGACATTGACAAATTTATAGAGAAACATGATCTGCCCAAATTGAATTTGGAGGACATACATAATTTAATCAGAATAATTTTGAGCAATGAAATAGAAGATGTGGGGGAAGGGGGCGGTTCCAAGATGGCGGCCTAGGCAGACACTGTGGTCAGTCTCTTCAGAGCCAGAGATTGAAGTTGTAGAAATACCATCTCCCAGCCAGCTTCTGGACATCATTCTACAGCTGCCCCGGCAGGCATTTCACTTGCGCGTGTAACCAGGGCCACCAGGCAGCAGCCATTGCCACAAGCAGTGTGACTTCAGCAGCAAGCGGCGACAGAGCTCAGCTGTGGCAGCTCAGAGCCCCAGCCCAGGGCTCGCCCCGGGTGGGGACTGCTTTTACATGGGGTTCCTGGCTCCAGTGCCCACCCAACCACGCAGGGCCCCTAGCAGTTGCTCCTGTGGACACACTGCCTCAGCCGCTAGCCACTGGGGAGCCCAAATTCAGGGGTAAGAGTCGCTCCAGAGACCCTAGCAGAGACAGCCCACCACACTTCCGCTCCAGAGCTCCGGTGCACCGGCAGGAGCTGCAGAGGGCCCAGATCTGCCTGCAGAAACCTCCACGGGTATCCAGCAAGAGGGAGACCAGGAACTGCCACCTCGAGCCACTAAGGAGCCCAAACTCAGGGTAAGAGTCCCCCAGACACCCTAGCACAAGGCAGCCCCGCCCAAGGGCCGCCTGGGCCACCCCAGTTCTGCTCCAGAGTTCCCAGGGACCGGCAGGAGCTGCAGAGGGCCCTGATC